>OX328126.1:96016873-96178696 GCA_946811695.1 Gonocerus acuteangulatus
GTTTTTTATCCAAAAATGTGAGTTTTTTGTAAATTTGACGAATTTTTTTTGGCATCAAAACAGATTCAGAAACTGAAAAAACACTTTTAGCCATATGTCTTCAACCACTTGTAATATTCCCATCAAATTTATTTTCGTTCAAATATACTTTATCGCGCTCAAAATCATCGGGCTTTTGAATTTTTTTCACTATGTTTTGATGCCAAAAAAAATTCGTCAAATTTACAAAAAACTCACATTTTTGGATAAAAAACTAGAATTTCTCAAGAAACTGCGTGATAGACAGAATCTGACTTCAAATTCGTGTTCAGCGCATTTGAAAACAGTAAGAAAGCATGTTTATATATATATATATATATATATATATATATATATATATATATATAAATCAGGTGTCTGTCTGTTTTTCTGTTTATTTGTTTGTTTCTTTCTTCCTTATACAAATCTGCACCGTTTGACTGATATTGATCAAACTTGGCACACAGGTAGGTCTTGATACGAGAAATCTCCTAGGCTAGGTCAAAATAGTCAAATTTCAAAATTTGGTCAAAAGGTCAAAAGTTTTGTTCAAGAAAAATTGGCTACACTGAACCATTCAGGTTGTGACGGCAATTTTGAATCGACTACAACTGGCCACTGTCGGCTGTTAGATCAAGTGCTGCTGTGCTGGCCTCTGCCGGTATCATTATGAACTAAAACACATTCACATCGTAAGACCGATTTTCGTAACTGGGTATAGACAACTAGGTATCGAGTAGATCTTGATACGGGGAGAGTCATAGCCAGAAAGTCGGTGTAGCATGGCACACTGGGTAACAGATAGTATGTAATAGAAAGTCTGTCATGTAGGAGATGCATAACTAAGCTTATGCTTCAGAAGATGAGTAGCTACACTATGTTCCTGAATAATTAGCTTAATATAATTATAAAGTGGCTCGGCGTTGGTTCTCGCTTCTACCACTAGGAGCGCTGGACATGGGAGGAATGTCTGGTTTCAGTCACAAACATAGAAGAACGGAACTATTCATATGTAAGCATAAATAGTTCCTTTCCATTATATATACATATATATATATATATATATATATATATATATATATATATATATATATATATATGTAAAGTTCCTTCACTCTAGGACTACTATTATATCATGAAGGCATGTGATCATCATGTGATGCAGGCAGTGGGTCTGCTCAGGTAGGCAGTGGAGCCCATGTTTAGAACAGTACAAGAGGTTTATTGTTATAATGCTTTAATTTATGAGTTATAATGCTTGTTGTTATAATGCTTTAATTTATAAGAACTTTTTAATTTAATTATTCTTTACAGGTATGTATTTTGGTTACTGCTAAATGATTGTTATTATTTTTGTTTGTTTGTTATAATATATTTATGCACTTATTACAGAATAATAAAATCTAGTTACTGAAAGATTTGAAAAGAACTTGTTATCTATTGTTACATATATATGTATATATATATTAAATTTGTCGTCCATCTTGTAACTGATCCGAAATTATAAGACGGTTTATTTATTGGTTACCACACTTTCCTAGCAAAGATTGGGCTAATGCTTGTTTTTTCCCTAGACATGTTTGATAAGACTAACTAGGGTTTTCTGTAGTATAAGATTAAAAGAATTTACTTTTCGTGACCCAGGAAACGTCCCCTCCCCTCTTCTTTTCATTTTGAATAATTGGTTTGTGAGGTTTCAATTTGGCGCCAAAGAGGTTAGACTAACCAGAGCGGAACCTTTAGAGATGTAGTTGTAAAGCTATGACGTAATAGCTGATCTCAGCTCCCTTGACCTAGTGGGAGTGTCATCCTCTAGTGACCTATAACTCAGGGCCTATTAATAAACCTGGAGAATTGGTAAACCTAAGCAAAATTACCTATTCTTATGGCGCGCCATTGCGTAACCTTTTCTGAATAGTTTAAAATTTTATTCAAGGCCTTATGACGGAAGAATACATACTGGGGTCCATAACATCACTCTGCACACACCCGTTCACAGTTTTATATATATTTTTTCTTTCAGAAGTTAGTCCATACATAAAGTCTATACTGGACTACATATTATATATATATATATATATATATATATATATATATATATATATATGTATATATATATATATATATATATATACAGTGGAACATGGATAATTCGAAATCGTGGTTAATTCGAATATTTCTCTCGGTCCCTAGAATTTAGGGCATAAACAATGTAAAAAAATTGTGGTTAATTCGAATAAAATTTTGGATAATTCGAATTTTTTACGAGTCTGTACCTCCAATGGGAGGTGTTCGATCTTAAATCTCGTCAAAATATTCTCCCCTCGGGTAAGAAGGATACTAAGATATGGATGTAGGGGTTCCGGGACAAGAAGCGCGGCGGTCTCATAGTCTAGTACTTGGACTCAAGGAGTTCTGCAAAGTGGTGGGTCACGCTTCCTCCCTTCTAGGGGTTGTAGTTACCTACACCATCCTGTCGTTTTATCCTAGAATTCCCTCCCATCATCCTTCCCATCTCATTTCTTATTCAGTTATAAGGCAGTCAGCGCCTAGATCTGTTGTGTTGTTTGTGCCTTGAATTTCTGGTGTACAGTGGAGTTGTTGATTTAGGATATGGAAACCTAGAAGTTATAAAACTTTAACTTTGTCAGCGAAAATAGCTGTGATTAAAGAAGTTGAAAAAGGAATAAAGAAAAAATCTGAAATTGCCAAGGTATTCCTCCTAATACTTTACCAACTTACCTGAAAAATAAAGAAATAATTCTTGGCCATGAAAATGACTTTTTTCAAAACAATAGACTTTTATTTTTACTTTTTTGATAAATTATTTATTACTTATGTACGTAATCATCAATTTATATAATGTTTGTTATTGTTTAAATAAAATTTATGTATTTTTGAAAATTAAAAAAATGTGAAAATATGAAATTCGATTTTTTACCCCCTTATATTCAAAAACGTTTGTAATTCGAATTTTGGATAATTAGAAATTTTTTATCGGTCCCTAGGGGTTCGAATTATCCAAGTTCTACTGTATATATATATATATATATATATATATATATATATATATATATATATATATATATATATATATATTACACCATACATTTAGCTAAAAACGTATTCTAATTTTATAAATATTATGCTATTATTTTATAGCTTTCAATGTTCATTTTAAAACCACTTCATTAAATTAATTTCTGTATGATTTCCAAAGATATTTGACTAGTTTGTCATCACCTATGTGGCCGTGAGTGTTAAGGCGTGGAGCACTTAACAGACCATGCCTAGGGCAGTTGATTGGATTCCCACTAGGATTGTTGGCTTTTCTTTAGAAAAAAGAAAAGTCATCAGCCCTATCCTGACAAGAAATGGGTGGTGACCTATAGATAACCCGTCCTAAAATTCTGATTTAATTATAATGGACGTTAAAATTTAAAAAAAAAAATAAACCTATGCTTTATTGTACATTTTATTTTTAACTGTTACTGGCGGTTCCTGAGAAATGGAAAAGCATATTTCCCTCGTTGCGGTGCTTCAGTTAATAAATAAAAAAAATATCGTTTATTTTTAACTGTTACTGGCGGTTCCTGAGAAATGGAAAAGCATATTTCCCTCGTTGCGGTGCTTCAGTTAATAAATAAAAAAAATATCGTTTATTTTTAACTGTTACTGGCGGTTCCTGAGAAATGGAAAAGCATATTTCCCTCGTTGCGGTGCTTCAATTAATAAATAAAAAAAATATCGTTTATTTTTAACTGTTACTGGCGGTTCCTGAGAAATGGAAAAGCATATTTCCCTCGTTGCGGTGCTTCAGTTAATAAATAAAAAAAATATCGTTTATTTTTAACTGTTACTGGCGGTTCCTGAGAAACGGAAAAGCATATTTCCCTCGTTGCGGTGCTTCAGTTAATAAATAAAAAAAATATCGTTAATTTTTTTAGACGCAATTGCACCGGTTAGTTGATTACAATTGTAGTTTAAAAAGTTTAATATAGAGTATATAATGTCTTAAAAGAATAAACCATGAAATAATTTTCCTGGAATAGCATAAATTGAGTTATAAAAAAAAAACAAAAAAAAACCAGTCCCGTAACAGGCCACAAGGGCCCAGAGGGGCAGATACTGTAGAGGTATCTGATTCTTGACCATACGGCACACCAGGGAGTTAGTGTAGTCAACACTATGCTCCGGCCGCCAGATTTTCCCCTTGGCTGCTTCGACTGCTAGAGTCATTAGCACCCAAGGTGCCCATTATTAATTAAATTAATTAAAGGCTGGGTGAGCCTAGGGACGATCTGGGACCCCAAATCCAACCCTCGAACGGCAGCACTAGAAGAAAAATTCTTTAGTGCGCGCTCGGGTTTTGAACCTGGTCCTCCAGTTCATTAGTCGAGTGCTCTACCACTGAGCTAACCTCGTCTCCTGTGTTATAAAATAGGTAATTAAAAGTGTATAACTATATAAATGAACTATATAGACTGTTGAACCGCAAATCACATTTAAGTACTGAAAACAAACTGATCATTTACAAATCACTACTGCAACCCATTTGGACATACGGTTCAGAACTATGGGGAACTGCGAAAACATCGAACATCAGACGCATTCAAACATTCCAATCCAAGGTCCTAAGAACAATAGTCGATGCTCCTTTTTATGTTTCCAACCTCAACCTCCATAAAGACCTCAATATCCCACTCGTTAATGATGTTGTATTATCCAGATTCCAACGTTTCCATCCTAAACTTTCCACTCATCAAAATCCTGAAGTCCTAATCCTATCAAGTGTCACCCACCCACTCTCTCCACCGAGGCGACTCAAAAGACATTGGCCTAGAGATCTGCTGCAGTGAGCAAGTGAAGAGTTAGCACTGGCTTTCTCTTCCTTCAAGTTCGACAATGTTCTGTGCCTCATCGATCTCAAGAATATGATTAAATTGTTAAATATAATCAAATACATATTTAAAAAATGAAGGATGATTTAAAGGAAATTAATAAAAAAATAAATTATAAATTCATAAACAAGAGAAGAAGAATATATATATATATACATATATATATATATATATATATATATATATACATATATATATATATATATATGAAACCTATGAGTCTATAATACTTACCGAGTTACTGTCCTTCTTAAATCAGTTTCTTAATGAGATTACAACCTAAAACACATAAAAAAAACCATTAGAAATCAGCGATATTTATTACTCATATTAATTTTTTATTTATTTATTTTTTTTTTAATTTTTTTTTTATTTTTTATTTTTTTTTTTTTACAGCGCATCAACTGTTTGGCTATTAGCGCCGGGCTATCTACAGGTTGCCACCCTTTTCTAATGCCAACAGCACGTGGTCGGTCACCCATTCAGGTACTGACCACGCCCGAGGTTGCTTAACTTCGGTGATCTACGAGAACCGGTGCATTCAACCCGGCTATGGCCGTTGGCATTACTCATATTAATGTTTTAAAATCTACGATCTATTATAATTTGGCCTCAATAAGAGTTGGGGTCTCCCGTGGTCTAGTGGCTAGCGCGCTGGATTCATAAGCGGGAGATGGTGGGTTCGATCCCCACCGGCGCCAGAAATTTTCTCGTCTCAGGGCTCGCTGAGAAAATTCCTGGTTGCACCCTGGAAGTCGGCGCTAATAGCCACGATTTGTTAATGCCCCGTAAAAAAAAAAAAAATAATAAATAAATAAGAGTCAGGCTAAAGATTGAAATTAAAATATATCTGTACAAAAACATTTTATGATAAAGATATCAAAACTATTTCCTTTCTTTTTTATTATGTTGTTTTTTCTTCTTCTCTTGTTTATGAATTTATAATTTCTTTTTTTATTCATTTCCTTTCATAGCCCCCATTTTTTTAAGTATGTATTTGATTATATTTAACAATTTAATCATATTCTTATCCCGCTCTGAATATTGTTTCACCATTGCTCCACCCTATCTCATCCTCCTCTTCTTGCTTCAGTATTCCACAATCCCTCCGTAATCACTGTCTTATTTTTATTATTATCATTTATGTACATATTAACTTATGTTTTATTTTATTAAGGTTTTGTTAATAATATTTAAATTAGTTTCTTCTGTTTTTGTTTCTTCTTTACGTATAATTATATTTTTATGTTTTAAATTTGTTTATTCAACCATATGTATCTATTTGTTATTCTGATGGAACGAAGTCCCAGAATAAAGTATATGTATTTTTCATTCATTTATCCAATATTGTCGATTTAATGTGTGCATTGGTGTTGAATAAAGAATTTTTGATTTTTAGAACTACACCTGTTCCTCCATTTTCATAAATTTCACAGGAGTCCATACTAGCATTAATTACTTAACAAGAAACAGAATTCTATCAGGCTCGAAAAGTGCTACAATCAGCTATTTAGTAGTGACAATTAGAAGCTAGTAAATAGAACGCTCATTTCGAATGTATTAATATATTTCTTGTTTCTTATTGCCTTAAGATGACATTCCTTTAATAATAAAGTAATTAAAAAAAACTCTGTACAAAATATACAAGAAGCGTAATGTAGTTACGACGTGAGCAGGTCAAGGCAGACATCCTTGAATCAGCGAATGTCGTAACCACTGCTGACTACGCCGTGCTATCAGTAGGAAGGAATGCAACAGAATAACAATGCATTTATTTTCGCATTTCACGTGTACAACACCATGTAGCCTTCATGGCTTCCATCAAACGCTAACATTCATTATAACTGGTAACGCACCTTTCATGAAGTGTTTTATGCACCTTGAAATTTTGGTATAATGTACCTCTTGGGTAGATAAGAAAGTAAGTATGTGTTTCCTGGACATACCTTGGAACGCCAGGGGAAAGGTGCAAAACAATATGGCCCAAAAATAGTGTTTTATTCTGAAGCCAACTATCATTAATGTAAACTAATTGCAAATTAAGGCAGTTTTCAAATTTATAATAAATAAGGCAGACACTTTTAAGGGGGTTAAAATGATAATAATAAAAAAAAACGTCGGGCGTGGTCAGTACCTGAATGGGTGACCGACCACGTGCTGTTGGCATTAGAAAAGGGTGGTAAACCTGTAGATAGCCAGCCCGGCGCTAATAGCCAAACAGTTGATGCGCCGTTAAAAAAAAAAAAAAGTAGTACCTAGTTTTTATTTTTAATAATTAATGAAGTGCTTTATTCACGCTGCGATTTAAACAGCGTCTTCAGTAAACATATTTGAAAATAATTACAAAAGGTCAGACACTTTTGTGGGGTTTAATTATCACGAAACATGAAAATAAATGTTGAATATGATAGACTGCAATACACTGCGCGTAACCGTAAGAGTGAATGAGAGCTCCGCGCAGTTGTGGTTGTTCTCTGCGCTCTCATTGGTTCTTGCTCACATGATCTTGTACAGCTGTCCCGGTTTAAATGGCAGCGCGAATAAAACTCTCTTTTAATATTAGAATAAAAACAATTAAGTTTTTTTTTTTTTTACATGTTCTTACCCTTAAAAGTGTCTGCCTTATTTATTATTCATTGTAAAACTGTCTTAATTTTACATTAAAGATAGTTGGCTTCTGAAAAAACTCTATTTTGGGGAAATATTTTTTTTTTTTTTTGCACCTTCCCCCAATGCGCAGTACCTGGTGTTCCAAGGTATGTCCAGGAAACAAATATATACCTTCTTATCAACCCTGGAGGTACATTAGCGCAAACTTTCAAGGTGCATAAAACACTTCATGAATCATGCGTTTACTGGCTCTCGGACTATTATCGCATTGTAAATCACGTTACAAGAATGTCTGACTCATAGGAGCCAAATCATTCTAGCGTGTATAATATTTCTGTACCTTGGAACATAAGTCCGACTCGCAGGAACTTCATCATCTTAGCGCGGCTCTTATCCCTAATGTCATTTGGAAAGGTGGAAATAGAAACAGTTATAATTTCGGTTAGACCTTTCATAAAATAATTTATGACCCCCAATTAGGTCACGGTTGTAAGGGTACATACCTCTCTACCTGGCATGGATGAATGACTACCTGGCCTTGTCAAGGTTCGCTCTAGAAACACGCTGCTTACTGTTTCTTATTTTCTTTTACCGTAATACTAATTATACAGATAAATGCGTTTTAAAAGAAAGAAAAATCAATTAAAAAGTGATTTAAACAAAGACAAAAACCCGTTCGAAAGAACAAAACAAACACATTTGAAGTTTTAAGCGCTTATATATATATGTATATATATATATATATATATATATATATATATATATATATATATATATTTGTCCGTTCGCGCTCTATGCCAGCGAATAATTGTCCGATTTTGATGAAATTTGATACAAAAATCTTTCGTCTAATTTGAAAGTTCATGTTTCTTAACCAGCAGAAACCGTTCATTGGAACATGTTTTTTGGAGCGAAATTCGTGCGAAAAAATCGTTACACATACATCATATAGCTCGCAAGTACTCTTTTTATAGGCTGCTTGGCTAAGGAAAAGGAATGAAACCATTTTCAAGGCGATAGCAATAACCGTTTTCGAGAAAAGTGGAAAAATAGTTGTTGAATAGAGTTTTTGGTTCGAGTACTTAGAATCATGGAATTCATTTAAAATATTTTCTGCATGTTTGAAATTCATGTAAACAAAGATGTTTAAATTTTGGTTACGTTTGGAGTTTAGGAAGAATTAGAATGAAATATTTTATTAATAGACATGAAAAGTTTTGGGAGCTTACTAAATGCTCTACAAAGGAGATGCTGAAGCCATTTTCGATTAGGTGATGTCAACCGGAGAAATAAGTGCTTAAAACTTCAAATGTGTTTGTTTTGTTCTTTTAAGCGGGTTTTTGGCTTTGTTTAAATCTCTTTTTAATTCGTTGTTTTTTGTTTTGAATTGCATTTATTTATAGAATTAGTATTAGAGTAGAAGAAGACAAAAAAATAGGAAACATTTTAATGTTTTTCCATGAATTGAACTGTGAAATAAGTATTTATAGTTTTTATAATCGTGAGTGGTGGGGGCTGTCCGACCCTGCTGTAGGGTACACTGGCCCTCTGTCTGAGGCCATAAAAGTATTTCACAACAGGTTGAACCAAAATAATATCTGTTCCTATTTCAATCTTTGTAAGTGACACTACGGATATGAGCGGAACCGCGCTAAGATGATGCAGTTCCTGCGAGTCGGACTTTAATCTGATTGTACATACTACAGACAGCCCTGAAAATAATACAGCCACTGCTTGCTAATTACAGCAGGATATTGACCAAGACTAGGACAGGAAAGAGCATTGTGTGGGATTGTCCTTGCTACCTACTTCTGGCTTCAATGTTTGATATTCTAATAATGCTGGGAAAGTAAATGAATATTATCTTCCCATAATAAACAATCTGACCTTCATTAATTGTTTTTATGCATTTTATTTAAAATTTGCATATAGATATATATAGATTTGCATATAGTTAGGTTAGGATGTGGTTGGGCTAATAGAATGTGCATATAGTTAGGTTTGGATGTGGTTGGGCTAATAGAATGTGCATATAGTTAGGTTAGGATGTGGTTGGGCTAATAGAATGTGCATATAGTTAGGTTAGGATGTGGTTGGGCTAATAGAATGTGCATATAGTTAGGTTAGGATGTGGTTGGGCTAATAGAATGTGCATATAGTTAGGTTAGGATATGGTTCGGCTAAAAGAATGTGCATATAGTTAGGTTAGGATATGGTTGGGCTAAGAGAAGAGATAGGATTTTCGGCGAAAAAATAAATATACACAATTACAATAGGCAATACAATTATAGTTTTGATAATTCTCTATTGTAATTGGCAGTTTGGTAATTTTGACTATACATCAGGCTGTACCGTATGAAATGTCAGTTTTGTTTACTTTGCGATTTAATCCTTTGCCTTTTTTATTTCATTATTTACAAACATCATTGTTATTCATATAGAATTAAAGCTCTTTTATTCCTATTATTTAATCAGTAACTTGCGTACTGTGCTGTGAGAACGATCCTCTGAGAAAAAAATAAAACTGAAATTATGACTTCAACGGAAAACCGTATTATTTTTCGTTATGAATTTAAGCTCGGTCATAGCGCTGCTGAGGCGTGTATGAACATTAACACGGCGTTCGGGGAGGGAACGGTGAATGAACGAACTGTTTACCTGTGGTTTTCCAGGTTCGAAGTGGAAATTTTGACCTTGACAACGAGGAGCGAGGAAGACCAGAAACCAAGCTTGACAATGACCACCTAAAAGAAAGGGTTGAAGCTTGTCCCTCAAAAAGCACTAGGGAATATGCCAAAGAACTCGGAGTAGGAGCCACGACAATTTCAAGACATTTGAAGGAAATCGGCAAGTCCAAAACTGACATTTCATACGGTACAGCCTTATACAAAAGGCAATACTATTATAGTTTTGATAATTCTCTATTGTAATTGGCAGTTAGGTAATTTTGACTATATATGTATATTTAGACCTCTAAATAAATACTGCCATAGGAACAGTAATTCGAAAAACATTACATTTTCTCCATTAAATTCATTATGAATTATTCATATTATAAGCCACAAAATATATAAGTAATTTCCTATTCCCCATCATTTTTACCCAAAATGAAAAGTTGTAAACAGAGGGTGATACCCATAAAAATGAATGAGATAGAAAGCTGATTATAATCAATTTGATAATTATGAAAATCCTCCCATGCGCAGATGTTCACTAAACGCAGAATAACTTCTTTATTTGCCAATTTCAGGTGTGTTTACTTTCCGTGCAATTATCTTTTCAAGACTATGCTACAGACGGCATTACCATAAATCCATAAAATTCGATTTTTTTCACAACTCTCCATTTTTGCTAGAAATTTTGGACATTAGACTTTTTTTTTGTTTTTTTTTTTGGACTTTATCGATTCTACAAAACTGACTACATTCCTAAGTTTACAATGTATGTAATTAATTTAAATTCATATTTATGTGCACGATCGTCATTAAATACATACAAATATTTAATACATACCTAATTATGAAATCAAATGCTTTAGTTAATAAATAAAATAAAAACAAAAATAAAGCAATAAATATAAATATTATGTACATAATATTTAAAGAAGGAATAAAAATAAAAATTCCCCCATCGAGACCCCGGTTAATTGGAATCCCGGATAATGGAGGTCCTTCTGTAAACCTAATCATAAAAAAATTATAATAATAATTATAAGCCCCCCAAAAAAACTAACGTAGGAAAAAAGAAACCAAGTTCCATAACCCTCCCAAAAAGAGTTTGTCTATGAATGTGATATCATAGTATTGGGCCAAGCTTTAGGCTCTTAATACCTTGTCAAGAACCTAATAATACCCACTTTTTTTTTTTGTATCTCCAACTTGGCCAGTTTTCGTTAACTGATGGCTGCTATGACGATCGGGTTTATTGTAAAAATTTTGGCATTTTAAGATTCAGGCCCTTAGGGTACAGTCCAGGCAACGAATGCTTAAAAACAGTTATAGATGGACATTTTTGACTTTGATTGGGCTGGATAGGAGGTGAACATATCGAATGTCTCCGCCCGTAGCCTTTGTGCCGGGGCTAGAAGACCCCATTTTTCGGGTTTTCACTTATATCTCGGAAACCCTGCGTCGTAGCAGAGTTGGGCAAACGTTAGCGCGCGCTAAAAGCTGATACCTCTCCGCTAATTTAGCGAAACTGTAGAAAGCCAGCGCTAATAATTAGCGGTTAGCGGCGGCAGTGCGCTAACCGCTAATCTATTTATAAAATATCGTAATTGCTAATAGCTTAAGCTATAGTTAGAACTTGTAACTATAGCTTAAGCTATTAGCAATTACGATATTTCATAAATAGATTAGCGGTTAGCGCACTGCCGCCGCTAACCGCTATTTATTAGCGCTGGCTTTCTACAGTTTCGCTAAATTAGCGGAGAGGTATCAGCTTTTAGCGCGCGCTAACGTTTGCCCAACTCTGCGTCCTAGTGACATGACCATTCTATAATAAATTAAAGCTGATTAAATTTTCTACAAGTTCTACTCAATAAAATATTTCAAGATATCTTTAGTTTTCGAAATATCCGCTCTTGAATGTCTGTCATTTTGGGGAAAAAACTTTTGCTGCACATTTTTTCCCTTTTTGACCGGATAAATCTTTAAAAATGCACCCCAAAAAATAGATAACAGTTATAGGGTTGTAGAGTATTACATTCCCTCCAACAATATATACAGTGGAACATGGATAATTCCAACTTCGATAATTCGAAATCGTGGTTAATTCGAATATTTCTCTCCGTCCCTAGAATTTAGGGCATAAACAATGTTAAAAAATCGTGGTTAATTCGAATAAAATTTTGGATAATTCGAATTTTTTACAAGTCTTTATCTCCAATGGGAGATGTTCGATCTTAAATCTCGTGAAAATATTCTTTACTCGGGTAAACAGGATAGTAAGATACGGATGTAGCAATGATACGGATGATGCAAAGTGGTGGGTCGCGCTTCCTCCCTTCCAGGGGTTGTAGTTACATACACCATCCTGTCGTTTTATCCTAGAATTCCCTTCCACCATCCTTCCCATCTCATTTCTTATTCAGTTATAAGGCAGTCAGCGCCTAGATCTGTTGTATTGTTAGTTCCTTGAATTTCTTGTGTGCAGTGGAGTTCTGTGAGTGTTTGATTTAGGATATGGAAGCCTAGAAGTTATGAAACTTTAACGTTGTCAGCGAAAATAGCTGCGATTAAAGAAGTTGAAAAAGGAATAAAGAAAAAATCTGAAATTGCCAAGGCATTCCTCCTAATACTTTACCAACTTACCTGAAAAATAAAGAAAAAATTCTTGGCCATGAAAATGTCTTTTTTTCAAAACAATAGAATTTTATTTTTACTTTTTTGATAAATTATTTATTACTTATGTACGTAATCATCAATTTATGAAATGTTTGTTTTTCTTTAAATACAATGTATGTATTTTTTTAATTTAAAAAATGTGAAAATATGAAAATCGATGTTTTACCCCTTTATATTCACAAACTTTTTTAATTCGAATTTTGGATAATTCGAACTTTTTTATCGGTCCCTAGAGGTTCGAATTATCCAAGTTCTACTGTACTACTTTGATATTTCATGAATTTTCCTTCAAACGTAAAAACAATTTTAGTGTTCATTGAGAATTGTAGAATAGTCAAGTCGCTAGGACGCAGAGTTTCTGAGATACAAGTAAAAATCCGAAAAATGGGACCTTCTATGGACCTTTTGATATGTTGACCTCCTAACTACCACAAACAAAGTTACGAAGTCAAAAGTTTAGTTCCAAAAATTTCCATCAATAACTGTTCGTTGCCTGGACTGGTAACGATTCAGGATTATTATAAACGACTTAAAACCATCCGGGTTGTATGAACTATATGTTAGTTAAAACCATCGGGGTTGTATGAACTATATGTTAGTTAAAACCATCGGGGTTGTATGAACTACATGTTAGTAAAAACCATCGGGGTTGTATGAACTATATGTTAGTTAAAACCATCGGGGTTGTATGAACTATATGTTAGTTAAAACCATCGGGGTTGTATGAACTACATGTTAGTAAAAACCATCGGGGTTGTATGAACTATATGTTAGTTAAAACAGCCATCATACCTGACCAAGTTGGAATTGCACTTATGAGTAAGAGGGTATTATTAGGTTCTTGACTAGGTATTGAATCAGTCCCGTAACACGCCATTAGGGCCCTGAGAGGCAGATACTATAGAGGTATCTGACTAAAGACCAAACGGCACACTAGGGAGATAGTGTGGTCAGTAATATGCTGATTTTCCCCTTGCTGCTTCGACAGCGAGAGTCATTATCACCCAAGGTATCCATTATTAAATTAATTAAAGGCTGGTTCGGCCTAGGGACGGTCAGGGAGGCCGAATCCAACCCATGAAGGAAGACACTAGAAGATAAAAATCTTTAGTACTATGCTCCGGCCGCCTGATTTTCCCCTTGTCTGCTTCGACTGCTAGAGTCATTATCACCCAAGGTACCCATTATTAAATTAATTAAAGTCTGGTTCGGCCTAGGGACGGTCAGGGAGGCCGAATCCAACCCATGAACGAAGACACTAGAAGAAAAAAAATCTTTAGTACTATGCTCCGGCCGCCTGATTTTCCCCTTGGCTGCTTCGACTACTAGTGTCATTATCACCCAAGGTACCCATTATTAAATTAATTAAAGGCTGGTTCGGCCTAGGGACGGTCAGGGAGGCCGAATCCAACCCATGAACGAAGACACTAGAAGAAAAAAATCTTTAGTACTATGCTCCGGCCGCCTGATTTTCCCCTTGGCTGCTTCGACTGCTAGTGTCATTATCACCCAAGGTACCCATTATTAAATTAATTAAAGGCTGGTTCGGCCTTGGGACGGTCAGGGAGGCCGAATCCAACCCATGAACGAAGACACTAGAAGAAAATAATCTTTAGTACTATGCTCCGGCCGCTGATTTTCCCCTTGGCTGCTTCGACTGCTAGTGTCATTATCACCCAAGGTACCCATTATTAAATTAATTAAAGGCTGGTTCGGCCTAGGGACGGTCATGGAGGCCGAATCCAACCCATGAACGAAGACACTAGAAGATAAAAATCTTTAGTACTATGCTCGGGATTTGAACTCAGGACCTCCAACTTATTAGTCCAGTACTCTACCAATGAGCTAACCTCGTCTCTCTGACAAGGTATTAAGAGCCTAAAACTTGGCCCAATACTATGATATAGTAATTTTGATAGGCAAACTGTTTTGGATGGGGCCTCGAACTTGGCCTCTTTTTTTAACGTTAGTATTTTGGGGAGAATATTTAATTCTGTTGTCATAGACTATTATAACATATTAATCGAAATATTAGGTAAATATTTGGATAAAATGTTTAAAACTCATATTTAAGCCCATCGACTCTTTTTAGAAAATAATGGATCGCCTTAAGTTCCAGAAGTCATAATTTAAAATATATCACTTAATTATTTAATTTGTACAGGAAATACTTATGTGAATATATATATATATATATATATATATGATTATAAAAAAATAAACTTACTGACCAAGCGATGTCTGTTGCCAACATAGTGTATATTTACATCTGTACAGATCCACGTTGAGCCTATGTAGGGGGTATTCAGGCAACTGTATCATAGGTGGAGCGTGGTTTATGGTATCATTAAAATCTCACTTAGTACAAGATAATTTGAGCTAAAAGTGACAACATTGAAGGTCGGAAAAGTTATAATTTCAGACAATGTATCCTTGAAACCGTAATAAAAATTAAAATAAAAGTTAGCTCTAATCTCGCGATAAGGGAAACGTAAACAAAAGGTCCGACCCCCACGCAGGAGTTGCGTGAAGTGTGCACTGCAAAGAAAACATTACAAAAAACTATACATTTTATTTTTTTTATTATGTTTAAGTGTATTTTATTTAATATGTCAACAGACATTTAGTCATTGCTACCGACTCGCAGGAACTGCTTCATCTTAGCTTGGCTCCGTTCTTATCTCTAGTGCCTATTTTTTTTTTTTTTTTTTTTTTTTTTTTTTTTTTTTTTTTTTTTTTTTTTTTTTTTTTTTTTTTACCGCGCATCTACACCTAGGTCATTAGCGCCGACATCCAGGGTGCAGCGAGGAATTTTACCAGCGAGCCGTGGGATGATAAAATTCCTGCCGGAGGTTGGGAATCGAACCCACCATCTCCCGCTTATGAATCCAAGGCGCTAGCCATTAGACCACGGGAGACCCCTCTAGTGCCTATTGGCCATGATTTAGCCAAATCCCGTTTCCTGACCTTTTTCCCTAAACTCCCAGCCCACCCCAATCCTCTTGGCAGATCCCTCTCTTCCAATGTTATTCCTGATAATCCTCCTCGCCGCCTCCGCCGCCATTGGCCACGAGACAACTTATTGCAAGAAATTGTGTAAATATTGTAAATAGTGTACATAGTTTAACCAATTTTAAATTAAAATAACATAATACCAGAACTGTCATTGGGAGTAGCAGTAATGTCTGCCTTCTCCCTTCATCTCATCCAGTGTGTAGCCATTGTTTCATCAAATTTACTTATTGTACATATTTGTACAGATTGTAAATATCAATAAAAGAGAAAAAAAAATCTCTAGTGCCATTAGAAAATGATTAGAAGCTATTGGTAGGTTTTGATCTTTCGTTAAAAATATGATATAAAATCTCAAAGATCAGAAAGTATAAGACGCCACAACCGGAAACGGACAGTATCTACGCGGAAACGGACAGTATCCTAAGCGGAAACGGACAGTATCTAAGCGGAAACCGATAGTATCCTAAGCGGAAACGAACAGTATCTAAGCGGAAACGGACAGTATCCTAAGCGGAAACGGACAGTATCTAAGCGGAAACGGAGAGTATCCTAAGCGGAAACGGACAGTATCTAAGCGGAAACGGACAGTATCCTAAGCGGGAATGAGTCCCCCGCCATCTTAACGTTCGCTCTAGGAAAATACTATTACCAATAAGTTCCTCATTTTCTTGCCTTATATATTAAAATAATAATTTTACTGATATATAAAATTTAAAACAAAAAACAACCAATTAAAATTTAAGTTACACAAAAACCCGTTTAAAAAAAAAAAAAAAAAAAAAAAAAAAAAAAAAAAAAAAAAAAAAAAACTAACACGTTTGAAGTTTTAAGTAGTTATTTCTCTTATTGACATTGCCCCATCGAAGATTGCTTTAGAGCCTTTGTTGTAGAGAATTTTGCTAGCTTTCGAATGATCATATTTCACTTACCACGATTTCGGAACCGTTTGCAAGATAATTACGAAAATAAACGAAGATCCCAAAACTTTTCAAAACTATTAATAAAACTTGTTTTTTCGAATACTTCCTTAACTCCTAATATAACCAAAATGTAAACATCCTACTTAAGATTAATTTCAAACATTTAGAAAATATTTCAATTTAATCTAACTATTATAAGTATCCAAACCTAAAATACACAAATATGTTTTCCCCTTTTCTGAAAGCTGTTTCATTCTTTTTCCTATGTTAAGGAGCTTATAAATCGAGTATCTCCAAGCACATGAACTCGAAAACATAAGCTTTCTTTGGGAGGCAAATTTCACACCAAAAATCAAAAACGGGGGGAACGGTGATTTTGCTGGTTCACGAACTTATCTTTCAAATTAGACGGAAGATGTTTGTACCAAAATTCATCAAAATCAGACAATTTTTAAGCCTGAGAGAGAGCAAACAGACAAATTTGTATATATGTATATATATACATTAGCATCTCCCATATCCGGCGTTCTCTTATCCGTCGTTCTCTCTAAGGCTGCACCTACATTGGACCCGTATTTTGCCCGATCCGATCCAATTTCGTTTGATCGACAGCGGCCGACGTGAGTGCCTACATTGGTCTCGACCCGTCCGATCCGATTTAGTCACAGCCCGTCAGTAATGACCTCGTAGTGAAGTGAAAATGTGTGATTAAGCTAAGAAATACCACCTAATAAGCATAGAAACCTTCGATTAGGTTGAATGTTGGAGGTAAGAGAAGTATTGGTATTCATATTTTAAAATGATTTATAAGAAAAGTAACTAGAAGGTTATAAGCATCGGAAGGTTATAAACATTAGAATGTTATAAATATTGGAAGGTTATATACGTTGAATGGTTATAAACATCTTTCCACGCAATTTAATAAAAAAGGGAAACAAAAAAGAAAAATGTGAATTGACAAAGTTGTTCTAAATGTTATTTCCTTTGATATAAAAAAAATGCATTGAAATCGGTTAAGATTTAAAACCTGTAGACCTTTTTGAAACACTAAATGTGGGTTGGCGCTATTTTGCTTTGTCGGTCCGAAATCGGTCTAGAAACAAGTAAGTTTGAATGGCCAAGAATCGGTGGCCGTTGGATTGGATCGGGTCGGGACCAATGTAGGCACCTCCATTGAGATGCATGTGTTTGTTTTTCTTCAGACAGTCGGTGGCTATAGGATCAGATCGGAACGGGTCCAGTGTAGGTGCACCCTAATCCGGCAGTCTCCGAGAGGAATGAGTGATTTCAGAACTCTCTGGGGCTAGCAGCTTCAGAGGCAGGAACTAGTGTTTCTACTAATGCAATAAATGTTTCTACTATGCGCCTGATTTTAGCCCGTCTAATTCGAACATTGATCGCCAGTAAAGTGCAAGTTTTAAAGGTAATTTTAATAATATGTGCCATTTTAAATATGCAATATTAGAAATAGTACCTGTTATTATATCCTAAAATAATTAGGTTTTTCAAATAAAAAAGTGACAGCTTCTAACTGAATTCTTTAATCCGGGGTTTCCCCTAATCCGACTGTAAACCAGAAATTCAAGGCACAAACACTACAACAGATCTAGGTGCTGACATGGGCGTATATAGGCAATAATTTCGGGTGGGGCTGGAAAAATTTCGGGGGGGGGATTAGATCATTTCCGGGGTATGGAACAGGAAAAATTTAGAGCTTGGAATAGTTTTAGGTAAGTAAAACGCTATTAGACCTAAAATAAACTATTTTTTATTAACTAAATGATCTTATTTAATTTATTTTTAAGGTTTTTATGGCACATTTTTACCATCAAATGAAAATTTCGGGAGGTGCTGTAGCCCTCTCAGCCCCCCCCCCCTTATATACGCCCATGGGTGCTGACTGACTTATAACTGAATAAAAAAAGAATATAGGAGGGATAGTGGGAGGGATAAAACGATAGGATGTAACTACAACGTAGAAGGGAGGAAGCGCGACCCACCACTTTGCAGAACTCCTAGAGTCCAAGAACTAGACTATGAGACCGCCGCGCTTCTTGTCCCGGAACCCCTACATCCATATCTTACTATCCTTCTTACCCGAGGGGAGAATATTTTCACAAGATTTAAAATCGGCCGCCTCTCTATTCACATCCCATTGGAGGTACAAACTCGTAAAAAATTCGAATTATTCAAAATTTTATTCGAATTAACCACGATTATCTTACATTGTTTGTGCCCTAAATTTCAGGGACCGAGAGAAATATTCGAATTAAAGACGATTTTGAATTATCGAAGTTCGAATTATCTATGTTCCTCTGAATATATCTTCGAACCACCGTTATTTTCGAGATCTATGGGCCCATATAATTATTGACTAGGCACTTCCGGATTACATCATGAGATCAACCTCATAAGCGTGTTTCCTCCCTATGGAGGGAGGAACCGCGCTAAAATAGGAATGTCCCAAAAACCAACATAATTTTCATTTATTATATTTTAAATAATTAAGTAGTTCTAACTCCTTGACATGTTTAATGTAACATGGAATTAAGGGCACTAGGTTATCACTATTATCTTGTTCGTGCCCTGTGCGGTTTAAAACAGCGCATTCTCCCTCAATTAGTATTGTATAAAATACAAAACTCCAAGCTACTAATTGTAGTTTATAAACTTATTTTATTTATTTGTTTTTAGCGCGTTTCCTCCCTCCCTCCATAGGGAGGAACCGCGCTTATAAGGTTTATCGCATGACGCAATCCGGAAGTACCGACTAGAAAATTTTGCGTTTCATAACCCCTAGAGACCGAAAATAATGGTGGTTAAAATTTGTATGTATATATATTTGTCTGTTCGCTCTCTAGGTCGAAGGCGAGTGGTCGGATTTTGATGAAATTTAGTACAAAAATCTTTCGTCTAATTTGAAAGGTCAAGTTCGTTAACCAGCAGAATCCGCCCACTGGAAGATGGCGTTTGGGGCGAAATTTGCGCAAAAAAATCGTAACGCTTACGTTTTTGAGTTCATATGTTTGTAAGTACTCGTTTTATAGGCTTCTTGGGCTAGGAAATAATATCCCCCCGAGATAATAATATCCCGAACCCTTGCACAGCCTCCTCACCCATCATTCCCAGTCAGAACACTTCTTGGTAATGCTAGCAAATATAATGAGTGTTTCCAAATGACATCTTGGAAACACATATTTTTAAATTGTAACGTACGCTTATTATTGAAAACGAATTTAGGAATACAGGTTAAACTACAGTAAAAGGATATCTCTAGGTTATCTGTTTGTTGACACTGGTCCGGAGGGCCCCAAAGTCAAGAAACATTATACTTTGATTAATTAGCAATTGATTAATATCTTATAGCATGACGGGAACCGTGCTATAATAAACTGCACAAAATTATGTAGCAGCGTTAATTTTCATGATACATTATTTAACGCAATGAAATAACTACTCATCTGCCGTGACGAAGAACGGATATTCAGCTAGTATTTGATAAAAATGCTGAAATGGAGCTGTTTTTACGAACTAGCTAGTTTTTTTAGTTTTATTCATCCTGTCTGTTTAGCCCTGGAATAGAGTCAGCATCTATTTCTGTCTGGGCTCAGAACCCAGTTATATTTAGAATACCATATTAAGATCTGACACAATTTACTCGGAATCCCTACAATATTTAATGTAGACTGTCCCCGTGGTTTAGTGGCCGACGCCTTACATTCAAAAGTGGGAAATGCGGGTTCGAAACCCACCTGCAGTAGATTATGTTCTTTCGTCTACGGGCTCGTTTCATCTAAGAGAAAATCCAACTCTTGAATTTGATTTGGCTGGACGGTGATGGTACTGCATCAGATACGCCATTTTACCTTGACAACCACCGAGGACGACACAAGCAGCCTGAAGAAATCGGAGATGAACCCGACGAAATATTGCGATGAAGAGAGGAGCGACACCGCCGCACAGTGCTGCAGCCTGTGGACAAAAGTCGAAAATGCAACTATTTTTTCCAACTTGTCTTACTTTACTAATCCTTTTAGATTGACCTCAGTGACATGGAATGGGAGCTTCTATTCGAATATTATTAAGACAAAGGATTCAAACCATGTTTGAACAAGTGGCAGTTCGATTATCTTTCTAAACGAAACAATTTCCATACAAAAGTCTTTTCGAATTTTTCGTATCTATTTATTAGTTTCTTACCTTATTGGATGCCTTCGCATCGAAGAAGGTAAAAAAATGTTCATTGTCTTTGTTTTTAACATTTTTCGTTAATATTTTTAAGTAACATTTTTAAAATAACTTTTTTTCAATTTCGATCCAAAACATCCTGAGTTTCTAAATTATTTTGCTTTAATATCAGTTATACTTCATGTATATACCAATATTTCTTGCTTTGAACTGCTTTGAATGATTCTGTGTTTAATTTTCTCTTTCAGAAAACATAAAACCAAAACATGTTGACATTTTAGAAACAATAGGATCAATTCCAATGCTGACTTTTTAAATCTTCGTTTAGTATCTTCGTACCCTTTAATATCTTTAGCAGGAGAATAAACCATGCAAATTCGAAGTTTAATGACCGCGACAACACGAATTTAAACTCTCCAAGTTGAACTGTACAACTTATCGCCATCCGAAGATAGTTTTTCAGACAGTGAATAATTGATTTTAATTCTTTATACATTTTTGTATCATTATTTCTAATTTTTTGTATAATAATTTCTTTTTTCTTTGATAAAATTTGGATGTTCGATATACCACTTCAAATAAATTTTTGTAAATATAATTTTAATTGAAAAAACTTAGTTCTTATTCAAGGCCCTTAATATACATGTGTTCTTTAGTGATAAAATTAGTTTACTCTTTAAATGTCCGTCAAGAACGACTTTTGTCCACTTACTCCTTTAGAACGCCGCACTGTGCGCTGGAGAAAGAAGCCGTTCCACACAAACATGTGATACCCAGCGATGCAATTTAAAACAATATATATATATATATATATATATATATATATATATATATATATATATATATATACAAACATAAATTTGAACCACCGTTAAATTATTTATTGATCTATGGGATCTCAATGGTTAATAGTTGAAGTTATAGAACTTATCAATATGTACCAAAGTTAACCGGAGCTGTGGGACGTTAAGCGTATTAATTATGAAGATAAAATAATAATAAAAAAAAAAAACATCATGCTTTAACGGAAATGATCGAAGCATTCAGTACAACTACCGAAGAAATCTATATACATAAAAATCACGTGTCTGTCTGTTTTTCTGTTTGTTTGTTCCTTATACAAATCTACACCGTTTGACCGATATTGACCAAACTTGGCACACAGGTAGGTCTTGGTACGAGAAATCTCCTAGGCTAGGTCAAAATAGTCAAATTCAAAATTTCAAAATTTGGTCAAAAGGTCAAAAGTTTTGTTCAAGAAAAAGTGGCTACACTGAACCATTCAGATTGTGACGGCCATTTTGAATCAACTACTACTGGCCTCTGTTGGCTGTTAGATGAAGCGCTGTTGTGCTGGCCTCTGCCGGTATCATTATGAACTAAAACAAATTCACATCGTTTGACCGATTTTCGTAACTGGGTATAGACAACTGGATATCAAGTAGATCTTGATACGGGGAGAGTTATAGACAGAAAGTAGGTGTAGCATGGCACACTGGGTAACAGCTAGTTAAAAATAAAAATTACAATTAAAGAAACCAATGCAAATGTGAAATATATCAAGTGTACAGTTTCAAAACATAGTTCATATTAATAAAATTTTATAATTTAAAATAGTATTTTATCAAGTAAATACCTGCACACCAGATGCTAAAAATCGTAAAGCTGGAGCTAGTCATTCTGTTACACTAATAGCCTTTCTGAATTTTGTATTTTGCTATGATATAAGAAGACCTATTTAACAAGCAAGCTTGTTTAATTTTTAAAAAAATCGTAAACTTCGATACAGACCTCAGACATCAATTGACTGAAGAAACCTAATTCTTTCCGTCTCAAAATGCATTCTCGAACCCATGCAGAGCGTTTTTGTTCCCCAACATATTTATAATAATTACACAGCCCGCGATTTTGCGCTGCGATACTTCCTTCATTGAAAGCAGAATGGACTACACACGACATATCGTCGATACAAAAGCAAACTAACGAATATGAAAAAATGCATCTTTCATTGTCCATCTTTAATAGTTTCTCCTGGACTTATTTACGGCAAAGTCTTCAATCTGACTTCACTCTATTAAAGGGAAAGTATTCCACTATCAAAAGGTCAAATCTGCCGAGTATTTGACTGGCAGATATGAATAAATACTTTTCCACTCTGAAAAGTGTTGATTTTCATATTCGTTAGTTTGCTTTTGTATCGACGATATATCGTCAAATCGACGATATATCGTCGACAAATGCAAAGTATCGAATGTGAAAAATGCATCTTTGATTTTCAATCTTTAATAATTTCTGCTGGACTTATGTACGGCAAAATCTTGAATCTTAGATCACTCTATTAAAGGGAAAGTATTCCACTATCAAAAGGTCAAATCTGCCGAATATTTGACTGTCCAAAAAAAAGTTATGAATAAATGCTTTTCCACTCTGAAAAGTGGTGATTTTCACATTCGATACTTTGCATTTGTAGCAACGATATGTTTGAGTGTAGACGGGCCATTTTCTATAGAAAATGGTGGAAAGTTGTGGCCACATGGTCTGGTGGAAATTTCAAATGTTAAAAAATGTAAAAAAGTGTTATTTATAGAAGATGGAAAAGCCTATAGTTTTAAACAATTTTTAGATTTAAAGTGATGACAAGCCTTTGTGAAAATAGGGTGATTATATGTGGATTAAGGAAGGAAGTTAATGAGGATGACCCTGAGGCCGAAACGTTTAAAATGAGGATTTGTAATTAGTTCATCAATATATTTGGCTGAGGTTGAGGATCAATAAATAAAGTATATATGAAAAACAGTAATTTTTTTTCAGATTCTTCCTAGCTTTAAATACGATTTTCTCAGTTACTTCTAATTGTGGGTTAGTCACCTTTGGCACTGAGCCCATCAATTATTCAAGAGAGAAAACATGGCCTCTTTCTCCGTCACTCTCTATCGCCTTCTCTCTCACATCTATCACCACCTCTCACTTAGTATTAGATTTGCGCTATTGACCCCGCATAGATAACCCCATCTGTTGACAAGTCGACGAACCCACCACCTAGATGCCAGTTGGTTCCTCTCCCAGTCCTTGAACCAGTTCCCCTCTGGGTGGTGGCGTCATCTCCCACCAATCCACAATCCTATCTCTGTCCCACTCCTGGTGGCTATTCTTGTCGGGACTGGTGTTAGCTTCCGACCGACAATAGCTAGTGTCTGCCATCTCTCATTGACCACATGTCTCCAAGTTCAAGTGCCAATTTTACACTTGCGGGGTGACCACTTCCCTCTTATTTCCTATTGAGCACTTGAATTGCAACAGAGCAGATCTCAGCTCTTACGTGCGCGTTCCATTTCACCATCGCCTCCAAATTATACTTACTCCTTTATTAATCTCTGATTGTTCCCGTATCCAAATAATAATCAACATATTTGGGAGCCTAAACATGTAGGGTCGAAAATGTAAAATAGAATTCGGTAAAAATGCAGTTTCACGCCCTCCAAACCGATTTCTTTCAAATTTTGCACAATAACGTATTTTGATGCACTAAACAGCAGGTTATGAGAGCTATTAATTATAGCGAGTTGGATTGCCTGGGGTTTTGTTATCTTCTTGAGCGAGCGGAAACGCATAGCACGTATGCCCTTAAGCGACAGGTGAGGATGCCCTTAAAATTAACAATATTTTCGAATAAATGGTTTCTGAACATTTCAAATGAGAGTTCTCTGTTTCCCAATGTTACATATCTGCGCATGCGCGTGTTTAGAAATACGCTTATGACTCCTAGTTTTATAACCTTCCTAACTTTAGTGCTTAATATTATATTCTATTAATTTTAGCGAGTTGGATTGACTGGGGTTTTGTTATCTTCTTGAGCGAGCGTAGCGAGCGGAAACGCAAAACATATATGCCTTAAAGTCGTCATTTATGCCTTAAAGTCGTCACAAATTTAGTTGTTTACATTAGCTCTCATAACCTGCATAACAGTGAACTTAAGTGCTTAATAACTTCTTTCCTAGTTAAATCCGACGTTTTTTTTTTGTTTTTTTATCGTATTCGTGTTTAGTGCATCAAAATACGTTATTGTGCAAAATGTGAAAGAAATGGGTTTGGAGGGCGTGAAACTGCATTTTTACCTAGAATTCTAACAAAGCCGTAGAGATTTAAAGTTCCTACGGCAAAACTAAGCACATTTTTTGATCAAAAGTAAACAAATTCTTTACGCCAGATAGCTGAAGAATGTTCTGAAACCACATCAAAATTTTAAAAGGTGGAAACTCCGTCTCAATCCATCGAAGACTGAAGCAAAGATCTTTGCACTGAGGCACTTCGATGACAGGACTTCTCCTTGCTTGCGGATTGGACAGACCCGAGTTCCTTGGACTCCTAGGGACCAAAGTGTGCGCTACCTTGGCGTACACTTCGACACTAGACTCACCTGGAGACTTCACATTAACTTAAAACTACAATTGGCTCACACACGACTAAGACTACTATACCCACTTTTAAACAAGAAAACACCACTCAGACACAAATGCGCAGTTCTACTATACAAAACTCTATTACTACCATTACTAACTTACGCATGCCCAGTTTGGTACAGTACCAGTAACACAAACAGACGAAGACTTCAAACATTTCAAAATAAAATTCTTCGAATTGTTTTAAATGCACCTCCTTTCATAAGAAACACACAAATCCACAGAGAGCTCGAGGTTGTCCACTCCGCAGAGCACACTGAAAAACTCACCCAAAGGCACTACGGAAAACTCCCAACAATAGAAGGGGAGCCGCCTACTTTCAGCTAGGAGAGAAGATTGCAACACGTCTAAAGCCGAGATGTTATCAAGATTTATTTCATTTCCAATAATTTATCCAATCATTTACTAACTCAAAATGTTCTGTTTTATTTTATTTATTTTTTTTATAGTGGTTTCCTTTTTAGTTTATAATTTATTTGTTAATTGTTCCTTAACCATTTCTAAAAAATACGATATGTTTTGGTTCTAATAAATATTGATTGACATCAAAATTTTAGCATGAATTTAATCTGAACAAACTTCGTTTCTAGAAAATATCGTCGATACAAAAGCAAACTAACGAATATGAAAATCACCACTTTTCAGAGTGGAAAAGTATTTATTCATAACTTTTTTTTGGACAGTCAAATATTCGGCAGATTTGACCTTTTGATAGTGGAATACTTTCCCTTTAATAGAGTGAAGTCAGATTGAAGAATTTGCCGTAAATAAGTCCAGCAGAAATTATTAAAGATGGACAATGAAAGATGCATTTTTTTATATTCGTTAGTTTGCATTTGTATCGACGATACAAACTTCTACTTGATAGTTGCGTTGAAATAAAACAAATTTTTTTTCGGTCAGCGATTTCGTCTGAGTAATATTTCCTTTCTTTAAGGAAACTAGCTGTATTAAAGTCGAAACTGTTAAATCAGACGATTACGATATGCATGAAAGAGTAGATGCTGCACATGTTGTTGTATACACGTATGCTGTAATTGAATCTGCTGCTGGGGGCGAGCACAACTCCCAGTAGAGCCTTGCATGATTACGATATGCATGAAAGAGTAGATGCTGCACATGTTGTTGTATACACGTATGCTGTAATTGAATCTGCTGCTGGGGGCGAGCACAACTCCCAGTAGAGCCTTGCATGGTTACGATATGCATGAAAGAGTAGATGCTGCACATGTTGTTGTATACACGTATGCTGTAATTGAATCTGCTGCTGGGGGCGAGCACAACTCCCTGTAGAGCCTTGCATGATTACGATATGCATGAAAGAGTAGATGCTGCACATGTTGTTGTACACACGTATGCTGTAATTGAATCTGCTGCTGGGGGCGAGCACAACTCCCAGTAGAGCCTTGCATGATTACGATATGCATGAAAGAGTAGATGCTGCACATGTTGTTGTACACACGTATGCTGTAATTGAATCTGCTGCTGGGGGCGAGCACAACTCCCAGTAGAGCCTTGCATGATTACGATATGCATGAAAGAGTAGATGCTGCACATGTTGTTGTATACACGTATGCTGTAATTGAATCTGCTGCTGGGGGCGAGCACAACTCCCAGTAGAGCCTTGCATGATTAAGTTTCCCCTGCTAAAGCATTTTTACAAGGAGAGCAGTGCAGCGGTGTCGCGGTGGTTCTGGGCTCGGACGGTGCCCTTTCCGCGGTGTGGGCTGGAGGCTTATAGATTTTATTTATTTTGTTTAATTTTTTTTCTCTTTATTCTTAAATTCAATTATTCATTTTCTATATAATGAAATTAAAAAATGTATTTAAGATTTATTTAAAAGATTCCTTCCTTTCGTTGGGTGCCCATGACCTGCCGCGGTTGAATACACCCTTCAGAACGTTAAAAAAAAAAAAAGAATCTGCTGGTTATAAAACAATTAAAACAACAAAAAATGTATATTTATTTTAGTACTTGGCTTACTGAAGTTTTAACAGCGGGATGAAATATATTTTTCCAAAGGCTAAAATATCATACTTGTAAAATACTGTGTGGAATTATGATAACAAATATCATACTTGTAAAATACTGTGTGGAATTATGATAACAAATATCATACTTGTAAAATACTATGTGGAATTATGATAACAAATATCATACTTGTAAAATACTGTGTGGAATTATGATAACAAATATCATACTTGTAAAATACTATGTGGAATTATGATAACAAATATCATACTTGTAAAATACTATGTGGAATTATGATAACAAATGCTATTTATTTATTTAATTTATAGAGTTCCGCAACTCAGACAGAAAACTCTTTAAACGTCAGTCAACGTTAAGAAATGATTAAAAGTTCATTATGAAATTACGTTCTAGGCGTTATGGTCAATGCGAGAACTTGTTGACATTTCACATTATGGTCAAACATTTCTCATGATGACCTATAGTTTGTAGTCAAGGACGTTTCTTCAAGATGATTTTAAAATAAACAAGGGTATATATTTTATTCAGAAACTAGCTCTCTGAGCCGATGTGTACAGGGTGTCCCGATTTAAAATGGCAAAATTTCGGGGGCGTGTGGGGGACCAAAAAACTAAGAAAAGGATTGGTACCTGGAGGTGGTCTTAAGCCTACTTAATCTTTTTTTTTTTTTTTTTATTTATTTATTCATGGAACTTCACAACGGCAAGGCGATTTGCTCACATAAAAATAATCAATTAAAACTATATAAAGGGTAAAGAATATGAATTCATTACATTCAATTTCAAAAAAAAGAAAAAGAAAAAAAAATATTAAAAAATAATTGAGAAAAAAAATATAAAAATAAAAAATTAAAAAAAAAAATAATAACATTAATATAAATATTAATATAATAAATAACATTAATATACGTACTTAATCTATGATACTACAAAAAGCGGGAGTCAGGGATGTTTAAGAAAGGACTAGGCAAGGATGTTGTATTCCGCGTGGCTCTATCTGGCTCTTATAAGAGTAATAATAATAATAATAATATACAATACGGCCGTTTTGGGAGTCCTTGAGCTACATTTTACGAAACGTCAACTTTTTTCATAGTACAATACTTCCAGTTTGCGTCATAAGGCAGACGAAATAAGCCGATGTTGCTCCCTATATGCAGGGCCCACAGGGGCCCCGGCCAGGCCTCCCTAATTTGAGCCAAATGTATAGGTTATGAGCTTGTAAAAGAATGGGGTTTAGAAATATAGACGTGTGTAGCCTATATTTATTGGAATGGGATCTATAATAAAATAAACATACTGGAATGGGATATATTAATGTACATAAACGACAAAACAAGTGCAGTCCCAGAATATTAGATTTCATTAGGAGTCGTAATAAAACTACAAGTACCGAAAGTGACCTTTGTTGCAACGATTGTCGGCTTTTATTCTCATTTCGCTCAAAAGTCGAGATGAAACTAATTTTAAAATGTCCTAAATCCTAGAATAGCAAAGTACTAGAATTTTTAGTCTGGCTGTGCGAAGTAGGGGCCCGTGATCTGGTCCTGGGCCCGGCTCTGAGATGTGGCGGCCCTGCCTATATGAGGGGAGAAAACACTAAAATTGTAAGACATTACACTCCCTAAGATAATAAGTTATCTCATGTTTTAAAAATAGCCTCTCCCTCCCAAAGCGAAAAGACTTGTTGATCCTATGAATAGTAAGTTTAAAACAATGACCTCATTATTAATACATTCTCTGTTTACAAGGATGTCCTTGTAAACAAAGAGTGATGGTTTGCCAGAAACACAGCTGCCAATGCGGCGTATAGGAATCTATTTACATCAATTTGTGTACAGACTCAAAGGAATTTCTAACATTCAACAAGACTTCAAAGTTATCATTCACTCGCTCCTTATTCTTGTACTGACATTGTGCTGGTTTTAAATACAGCCGATATCCAATTTCATGTATCATATTTCTGCCGACACCCAAGTCTTTGGTTGTTGTATGTCAAGAATATTTGAAGGGCCAGGGGGGAAAACGGTGAATGTCACTTTTTTTACGGAACGGAGTTTCTGTACCATCTACTAGCCCCCGATCCGATCGGTCCCGACCCGATCTACTTTAAATTGGTCCCAATCCGATCCGATAGTCACCGACTGTCAAAAGAAAAACAAACACATGCATCTCAATAGAGGTGCCTACATTGGTCCCGACCCGACCCGATCCTATCCGATGGCCACCGACTGTCGAAAGAAAAACAAACACATGCATCTCAATAGAGATTCCTACATTTGTAAAGATAAAATATCTTCTATTTTTAAAAAAAATATTTTCAATATAAATAAATTACAATTTATTGTTATTGCAAATATTTTTAAATTGCCGGAATTTAGTCACCTTTTAGCACCTTCCGATATTAAATTTATGTATGCATATATATATAGGGTTAGGTTAGCTCAGTGGAAGAGCACTGGACTCATATACTGGAGGAGGACCTCAGTTCAAATCCCGAGCAAGCACTAAAGATTTTAATATTGTAGTGTCTTCGTTCATAAATTAGATTCGACTTCCCTAACCTTCCCTAGACCAACATAGCCTTGACAATTTATAAATAGGTGCCTGCAAAGGGGAAAATCAGGCGGCCGAAGCATAATACTGACCACACTATCTCCCTAGTGTGCCGTATGGTCACGAATCAGATACCTCTAGAGTATCTAGCTCTCTGGGCCCACGTGGCCTGTTGCGGGACTGATTCTATATATATATTTGAGGACTGAATTAAGCTGTTACCAACTTCCTTCAACATCTTTGTCTTCAACGGTCTATAATATATATATATATATATATATATATATATATATATATATATATATATATATATATTCATTTTGCAAACTGATCCAAGCCTGCCAACAACTGATTCCAGTCCTAACAACCATAAAACTGCTCTAGGTTCTGTTATTAACAGTTATTGCTATTAACGTATGAATTCCTCCAAATAATGAATCATTCCCTGTTTATAACACAATTTATCATGAATAAACAAGGTAACGGAGATATCGTTTGTTAATTAATAGTGATAAGCCGATAACTGTTATCAGATAATAAAGCAATTATACGATATTTGTCAACTTTATTCGAGAACAAGGAGTAATCGGTTCTAATTAATAAATAAACATTGAAACCAATGTTTCTTGGATCCTAAGAGAAATTACAGTTCAATCCACAAGCTTTTTTATTGGCAAGAAATAGTTTTTTTTTTTTTTTTCCATTTGTGCAAAAAACTAATTGTTTTGTTCCAAAATAAAAATGATATTTGTTTGTTTGTTTATTGGCAAGGTAATCTGTCTTCTCATTGGTTCTTGGTTACCTAATCCTGTACAGATGTTCAGGTTTAAATCGCAGCGTGAATAAAACACTTTTAATATTGTTGCCTTAATATTACATTAAAAATGTTTGGCTTCTGAATAAAACACTGTTTTTGGGCAATATTTTTTTGCACCTTTCCCCTGTTCGCAGTACCTGGTCTTTCAAGGTATGTCCAGGAAACACATACTTACCTTATTATCCACCAATGAGATTCACTATAGCAAAATTTCAAGGTGCATAAAATACTTCATGACAAGCGCATTACCAGCTCATGGACTACGTTTACGGGTGCTAGCTAAACAAACATCTTTTTAATAGCATTATTCGCCTCTAAAAATCCAGATTGCCTTATAAATTACTAAGTTAGCCACAATTAACGATACTATTTTAGTCCTTAGTTATATTTTATGTAAGCCACTCTAAAAAATGAAATAACACATTACTAAAAAATTAAAGTGAGGCTGCCCATATTAGTGGGGTTGCTAAACGACATAGCTTATCAATCAGTATTCGGATAAATGTGTTTACGAATTATTTTGGTTTAATTTTTAACACTAGTATCTAGGTTGCATCTTTAAGACAAGGTGGTTTAATCCAAATAGTCGGTTACCGCAGGTTTCATGAAGTTTTTTATGCACCTTGAAATTTTGCTATAATGTACCTCTTGGGTAGATAAGAAGGTATATATGTGTTGGCTAGACATACCTTGGAACACCAGGTGCTGCGCATAGGGGAAAGGTGCAAAAAAATATTTCCGAAAAATAGAGTTTTATTCAGAAGCAAACTCTCTTTAATGTAAAATTAAGGCAATTTTACAATGAATAATAAATAAGGCAGAATCTTTTAAGGGGGTTAAGATGTAAACAAAAAAAAACTAATTTTATTTTATTCTAATATTAAATGAGAGTTTTATTCACGCTGCCATTTAAACCGGAGCAGCTGTACAAGATCATGTGAGCAAGAACCAATGAGAGCGCAGAGAACAACCACAACTGCGCGGTGCTCTCATTCACTCTTACGGTTACACGCAGTGTATTGCAGTCTACCATAGGAAACATTTATTTTTATGTTTTCTGATAATTAAACTGCACAAAAGTGTCTGCCCTTTTGTAATTATTTTCAATTATATTTATTGAAGACTGTGTTTAAATCGAAGCGTGAATATTAATTAACTTCATTTAACATTAAAAATAAAAAAGAAGGTACTTCGTTTTTTTGTTCTTTTCATTTACATTTTAACCCCCTTAAAAGTGTCTGCCTTAATTTGCAATTTGTTCGCATTAATGATAGTTGGCTTCTGAATGAAACACTATTTTTGGGCAATGTTTTTTACACCTTTCCCCTACGCGCAGTACCTGGTGTTCCACGGTAAGTCTAGTCAACACATATATACCTTCTTATCTACCCAAGAGGTACATTATATCAAAATTTCAAGGTGCTTAAAAGACTATATGGTGCGTTACCAGCTCTCCGACTAATAAATAACATAGAAATCCCTGTTTAATACAAGTCCAAATTGTGCTGTGAGAGAGAGAAGGCTTGGATGGAAGCTTGGATTGTGTAACGCTAGATATAGGCGCAGCTCCACAAGGCGCACCCACAAACCTGCCCACGTAGATGTGGAATCACCGCTGTTTGATTCTCTCCAAGTGATGACGGCATCATGGCATCACCCCACGTGTTGATGATATCATCACCAACCATCGCCAGCATTCCGCAGCAATTGACTCGGCACAGTTTCTGTATTGGCATGCAGCGCTCGCTGATGGGGGAACGCGCCATTTATGCATCGGAATCTTAGCTCATTCGGTCGGCGAATAACCAAGCATCAATTGGGTGCTCTTCTAATTTAGGCGCGTGTCTGAAATACATAATTAAACAACTGTATTTATCTATAACTAGCCGTCACCCGGTTTTCCATGCTACACCTACTTTCTGCATCTAAAAAAGCAAAAATAAATCATAAACCATATAAGTAATATTAAAATCTAATAATAATAATATTAAAATCTGAAACTATTTGGGTTCATAGTTTCGAACCCGTGACCTCCGAATTGTGAGTCCTAGATGATTTTAACCTAGCCTATGACTCTCCCGGAATCATAACTTACATGTGTGCCAAGTATAATCGAAATCGGTAGAACGGTGTGGATCTGTATAAGGAACAAACATACAGACTAACAGCTGGTTTTTGACTTAGCCTATGGCACTCCCCGTACCAAGACCTATCTGTCTGCCAAGTTTGGTCAAAATCGGTCAATCGATGTGGATTTGTATAAGAAATAACAATACAGACAAACAGCTGGTAAACGTTTTTGACCTAGCCTAGGCGACTTCCCGGATCAAGACCTACCAGTTTTCCAAGTTTGGTCAAAATCGGTCAATCGATGTGGATTTGTATAAGAAATAAAAATACAGACAAACAGCTGGTAAACGTTTTTGACCTAGCCTAGGCGACTTCCCGGATCAAGACCTACCAGTTTTCCAAGTTTGGTCAAAATCGGTCAAACGGTGTGGATTTGTATAAGAAACAAACAGATAAACAGACACGTGATTTGTATAAGGAACAAACAGATAAACAGACACGTGATTTGTATATATAGAGATTAATTACATGAGTCGGTTTATTGCTTTCCAATTGCGTATTTTTTTATTGCGTTCCAGCATCTGGGCGATTGGCTCCAGGCTGTTTGGAGGTTCCCACCCTTTTTTATGCCAAAATCACTAAGTCGGTCACCCATTCAGCACTAGGTCGGTACTTTACCTGCCCGACTTTGCTTAACTTCGGCCATCAACGGGAACCGTTGCATTCAACGTGGCTAAGGCCGTTGGAAGTTTCATCTTAACCCTTCCAACGGAACATCCGTCTCCCAGGCAGGTATAGTTTAAAGAAGTAACCATATGTATGGTTGTATGGTGTTAAGGTTGGCGTGGCTTTATGTTTGCTAAGTTTACGCCTTTCCCTCGACGGACATCGCGGTAGTTTAGCCAACATCCGTCTCTCGAGTCGGTAAGAGCGATTTTTCTCAATGACACTCCGTCTATAAGACGGATGTTCCTACCAGAGATGGGCATAATTTTATTTATAAATAAAAATACGAATTTATTCTTCATATATTTGTGAATACGAATATAAATAAATTCGTACTTCATATATTTGTGAATACGAATATAAATAAATATAAAAATACGAATAAAATTTTATTCGCAAATTTTTCTGCGAATACAAATAAATTCACAGAAAAAATTGTAAATAATCAAAAAAAATGTGAATATTTACAAAAAATCAAGTGATTGCAAAAAAAAAAATCACATTAGAATATACGAATAAAAATTTATTCACATTATAATTTGTGAATAAAAATTTATTCACAATAAAAGTCGCAAATAACTCATGAATTTATTCGTATTAAGATGATATTACGAAAGTTATTGAAGACGATTTTTTTTTTTTTTTTTTTTTATGGAGGTACAGATGACAAACTGTGTCCCTGCAGCATGGCTGGTGGTCCCGCGGCGGAGTCGGGGTAAACAAGAAATCTAGGCGCAAATAACCTAGACGTTAAATGCCTTAAAAAAAAAAAAAAAAAAAAAAAAAAAAAAAAAAAAAAAAAAAAAAATCACTTTCAATAACTTTCGTAATATCATCTTAATACGAATAAATTCATGAGTTATTTGCGAATGTTATTGTGAATAAATTTTTGTTCACAAATTATAATGTGAATAAATTTGTATTCGTATATTTTAATGTAATTTTTTTTTTTTTTTTGGTAATCACTTGATTTCTTGTAAATATTCACATTTTTTGTGATTATTTACAATTTTTTCTATGAATTTATTTGTATTCGCAGAAAAATTTGCGAATAAAATTTTATTTGTATTTTTATATGAAATATATGTGAATAAAAATAAATTCGTATTCACACTTATGAATACGAATTTATTTATATTCGTATTCACAAATATATGAAGTACGAATAAATTCGTATTTTTATTTATAAATAAAATTATGCCCATCTCTGGTTCCTACTAGCGTACGTTCCTAATAGCCGTCTGCTAGACGCGTGTTCCGATTAATGTACTCATTGTGACGCACACTTACGCAGAACTTCAAGCAATGCGTACTAAAATAAAAGATTAGGATTCTGTAGCGTACAAAAACACACTTTTTTAGTACTAATTATAATTTTTCGTAACTTTTTATTAGTCTACATTTTTGTAACTTTTTACTAGTCTATTACTTTTTTTTTCTAGTCTAATTCTTCGAGTTTTGACTTTTTCTATTTTTTCTCATGGTAATTTTATACGAGTTTACATTTTCGTATCTTTTTATTAGTCTACATTTTCAAAAATATTTACTACTCTATTATTTTTGTATTTTTCATTTTGTAACTTTTTTCTCGTTGTAATTTTTTACTGTAAATTTGACTGAAATTAATGTAATAAAAGTAAAGCAAAGAAGAAAAAAGAAAGAAAAAAAGACTGCATAGGTGGAAATAATTTGGGTTTCCTATACAAACAATTCATAATTTTAACGAAAATCAGAAATAAATATTTTTCTTTTTTAGCATTTATTTTTCCTTTAACAAACAAAACTACGTACCAATTATTAGATAAATGATAAGTGACTTAAAAATAATTATTAGGGTGCTGACAATGTGGAAAACAAGGTACTCGTCTCAGAGACGGATGTTCCTACTAATAGAAGAAAAAGTCCGTCACGCAGGAGATGCATAACTAAGCACTTTCCTCAGAATTTGGGTTGTGTAGACTGCTTTCCAGAACAATTTGCTTAAAATATCCTACATAAATAAAATAAAAACGTGAATAGTTCTCTTTTAATTTTGTAATGAGTAACTGATCAATTATTAATTTGCTTCCAGAGTTATGTTTACACATGGTACCTACTACACTATGTAATAAATACAAAAAACCTCATATTATCGTATTTTGATCTAACGCAGGAACAGGATACAGTCACTCTAGTGGTAGAAAGCGCTCCTTGCGGCGGCTTTGTGAACCTACGTCTGGCGGGCTTTTCTATTGAAATATATTACAAATTAAACCCCCGGTTTCCGATTGACCGATTCAGCTCATTTTTACAACACTTCTTTCTCATGAGTTACCCACGACGTATACCGCGTTTCGTTACAATACAGCAGAAATTACGACCGGTATGAGTATATTAGTAATTTGGGTCCGGAGTAAACCCCCCCTCCTAATGAACCGATTTAGTTTATTTTTACAACACATATTTACCTGTAGATTACCACTACGAATACCGAGTTTCGTCGAAATATACCAAAAATCACGGCTGGTAGTGGTGAATTGGTATTGTGGGTCCGGAGTAACCCCCCCCCCTTCTAATGAACCGATTTAGTTTATATTTACATCTCACTTTTCTCTTTATATTACCACTACGAATACCAAGTTTCGTTGAAATATAACAAATATTACGGCAGGCATGGTCAAATTAGTGTTTTGGGTTCGGGGTAAACCCCCCTTCCGGTGGACCGATTTTGGTGGTTAACGAACTCGTTCAATCGTTTGCTAATTTAATGCTATATACAAAGTTTCGTGAAGAAAAAAAAAACCTCTAGCCGCTATCGTGTTAACAGACATATATATATATATATATATATATATATATATATATATATATATATATATAGGGGTCTCCCGTGGTCTAATGGCTAGCGCCTTGGATTCATAAGCGGGAGATGGTGGGTTCGATTCCCAACCTCCGGCAGGAATTTTATCATCCCACGGCTCGCTGGTAAAATTCCTCGCTACACCCTGGATGTCGGCGCTAATGACCTAGATGTAGATGCGCCGTAAAAAAAAAAAAAAAAAAAAAAAAAAACAGACATATATATATATATATATATATATATATATATATATATATATATATATATAAAAATAGATATATATAAATTTTAACGGGGGTCATTTTCGTTGTCTACTAGGTAGGATCGATAAAGATTTGAAGAAATTTTTGAAAAATTCCGTCATGAGTGCAACCTCAATAGCTAGTTTCCTTCGGAGGAAAGTGCTTAAAAAGATGTTCCGCTGGAAGGGTTAACCAGAAACATTGACTTGGTATTTACTATAGCGCTGTTTAGTTTGGATTTGGTCCTATTAGCAGAATGTTCCTGTAGTTACGCTGTATTCTTCGCTTTCCCTGAGGAGGTATAAAAATTGAATTGAAGCCGGTATGGGAGTATTAATTAAAATGACTAGTACGTAACATTTTATTTTTCTTTTCACGTTTGGCCATTAGCCTATTTTATAATGATCATTGACAATTCCGTGTCATATTTGAGAATCCCCATTAACGTTATTGTTTACATTAGATATTGTTATAAATGGGGGCGAGGTTAGCTCAGTGGTAGAGCACTGGACTAATAAGTTGGAGGCCTGAGTTCAAATCCCGAGCAAGCACTAAAGATTTTTTCTTCTAGTGTCTTCGTTCACCGGTTGAATTCGGCCTCCCTAACCGTCCCTAGGCCAACCCAGCCTTTAATTAATTGACAAAAAGGCTATTGTTTATTTTAGGGGGGGGGGGGAGGAAGACCTTGAGGACAACTTAGGTAACCATGGTGGAATGTATGGATTCCACCATGGTTACCTAAGGTGGCCTTCAAGGTCTTCCTCCCTCCCCCCTTAGGCATTCTCTAGTGCTGAAAAAAAAAAAAAAAAAATCACCTTCAATAACTTTCGTAATATCATCTTAATACTAATAAATTCATGATTTATTTGCGAATGTTATTGTGAATAAATTTTTGTTCACAAATTATAATGTGAATAAATTTGTATTCGTATATTTTAATGTGATTATTTTTTTGTAATCACTTGATTTTTTGTAAATATTCACATTTTTTGTGATTATTTACAATATTTTCTGTGAATTTATTTGTATTCGCAGAAAAATTTGCGAATAAAATTTTATTTGTATTTTTATATGAAATATATTTGAATAAGAATAAATTCGTATTCACACTTATGAATACGAATTTATTTATATTCGTATTCACAAATATATGAAGTACGAATTTATTTATATTCGTATTCACAAATATATGAAGTACGAATAAATTCGTATTTTTATTTATAAATAAAATTATGCCCATCTCTGGTTCCTACTAGCGTACGTTCCTAATAGCCGTCTGCTAGACGCGTGTTCCGATTAATGTACTCATTGTGACGCACACTTACGCAGAACTTCAAGCAATGCGTACTAAAATAAAAGATTAGGATTCTGTAGCGTACAAAAACACACTTTTTTAGTACTAATTATAATTTTTCGTAACTTTTTATTAGTCTACATTTTTGTAACTTTTTACTAGTCTATTACTTTTTTTTTCTAGTCTAATTCTTCGAGTTTTGACTTTTTCTATTTTTTCTCATGGTAATTTTATACGAGTTTACATTTTCGTATCTTTTTATTAGTCTACATTTTCAAAAATATTTACTACTCTATTATTTTTGTATTTTTCATTTTGTAACTTTTTTCTCGTTGTAATTTTTTACTGTAAATTTGACTGAAATTAATGTAATAAAAGTAAAGCAAAGAAGAAAAAAGAAAGAAAAAAAGACTGCATAGGTGGAAATAATTTGGGTTTCCTATACAAACAATTCATAATTTTAACGAAAATCAGAAATAAATATTTTTCTTTTTTAGCATTTATTTTTCCTTTAACAAACAAAACTACGTACCAATTATTAGATAAATGATAAGTGACTTAAAAATAATTATTAGGGTGCTGACAATGTGGAAAACAAGGTACTCGTCTCAGAGACGGATGTTCCTACTAATAGAAGAAAAAGTCCGTCACGCAGGAGATGCATAACTAAGCACTTTCCTCAGAATTTGGGTTGTGTAGACTGCTTTCCAGAACAATTTGCTTAAAATATCCTACATAAATAAAATAAAAACGTGAATAGTTCTCTTTTAATTTTGTAATGAGTAACTGATCAATTATTAATTTGCTTCCAGAGTTATGTTTACACATGGTACCTACTACACTACGTAATAAATACAAAAAACCTCATATTATCGTATTTTGATCTAACGCAGGAACAGGATACAGTCACTCTAGTGGTAGAAAGCGCTCCTTGCGGCGGCTTTGTGAACCTACGTCTGGCGGGCTTTTCTATTGAAATATATTACAAATTAAACCCCCGGTTTCCGATTGACCGATTCAGCTCATTTTTACAACACTTCTTTCTCATGAGTTACCCACGACGTATACCGCGTTTCGTTACAATACAGCAGAAATTACGACCGGTATGAGTATATTAGTAATTTGGGTCCGGAGTAAACCCCCCCTCCTAATGAACCGATTTAGTTTATTTTTACAACACATATTTACCTGTAGATTACCACTACGAATACCGAGTTTCGTCGAAATATAACAAAAATCACGGCTGGTAGTGGTGAATTGGTATTGTGGGTCCGAAGTAAACCCCCCCCCCCCTTCTAATGAACCGATTTAGTTTATATTTACATCTCACTTTTCTCTTTATATTACCACTACGAATACCAAGTTTCGTTGAAATATAACAAATATTACGGCTGGCATGGTCAAATTAGTGTTTTGGGTTCGGGGTAAACCCCCCCTTCCGGTGGACCGATTTTGGTGGTTAACGAACTCGTTCAATCGTTTGCTAATTGAATGCTCTATACAAAGTTTCGCGAAGAAAAAAAAACTCTGACCGCTATCGTGTTAACAGACATATATATATATATATATATATATATATATATATATATATATATATATATATATAGATATATACATTTTAACGGGGGTCATTTTCGTTGTCTACTAGGTAGGATCGATAAAGATTTGAAGAAATTTTTGAAAAATTCCGTCATGAGTGCAACCTCAATAGCTAGTTTCCTTCGGAGGAAAGTGCTTAAAAAGATGTTCCGCTGGAAAGGTTAACCAGAAACTTTGACTTGGTATTTACTATAGCGCTGTTTAGTTTGGTCTTGGTCCTATTAGCAGAATGTTCCTGTAGTTACGCTGTATTCTTCGCTTTCCCTGAGGAGGTATAAAAATTGAATTGAAGCCGGTATGGGAGTATTAATTAAAATGACTAGTACGTAACATTTTATTTTTCTTTTCACGTTTGGCCATTAGCCTATTTTATAATGATCATTGACAATTCCGTGTCATATTTGAGAATCCCCATTAACGTTATTGTTTACATTAGATATTGTTATAAATGGGGGCGAGGTTAGCTCAGTGGTAGAGCACTGGACTAATAAGTTGGAGGCCTGAGTTCAAATCCCGAGCAAGCACTAAAGATTTTTTCTTCTAGTGTCTTCGTTCACCGGTTGAATTCGGCCTCCCTGACCGTCCCTAGGCCAACCCAGCCTTTAATTAATTGACAAAAAGGCTATTTTTTATTTTAGGGGGGGGGGAGGAAGACCTTGAGGACAACTTAGGTAACCATGGTGGAATGTATGGATTCCACCATGGTTACCTAAGGTGGCCTTCAAGGTCTTCCTCCCTCCCCCCCCTAGGCATACTCTAGTGCTGAAGAAGGCTGCCAATGTGCAGCCGAAACGTCCAAATACAGATTTTTTCCTGAAATTCTGACGTTTTTTTCTTCTAGCCGAATCCCAACTATACCTTGTCTTCGTATATTATTTAACCTCTTTTTATTTTATTTAACGTAGAGTTTTTGAACGGGTAATGCCTTTGGCGTAAGAAAAGCCTCCTTTGTATGGGGCATCGAACCCTCAGACCTTGGCACGGAGTCCTACCAACGCCTTAACACTCCTGGTCAACGAGGCTCAATAACAAATAAGAAGCATTTTACACTGACTATTTAAAACCAATACATGGCTTCGGAATTTTTCTAGTTTAAAGACCTCATATCGTCCCTACCATGTCAAACTATGGAATATGCAAATTCTCCTTTTTCGGATTCGAGACTTTGCTCTCGGATTGTGGACGATGCGGCTTGTCGCAATTCTAACCCCTTTAGAATAGCCCCCAGATCATATTTCAATATATTACTTCGTCAATGGATTGCATATGTTCGTTCTATAATTTGCTCCGATTTGATTTTCGACAGTTTGGCATGGTAAGGATAATATGAAGTGGCTTTTACGATTCCAATCGCCTGTGGATGGCCTTGTTTGTGTTGTGCTGACGGTTGTTTGTTTTTCCATCGGCAAGAAAATAATAAAAAAAAATGTAGAGGCTGTAATACGATATGTCTCTGTGTTGTCCAAGAAACAACGCCGACTCGATGGAAGTGGGAATCAACGGGCTCAGTGCCAAGATTCCTGTTCCCATGGCCTCGCCGTGGGAGTTAGAGATGGTGCCAGACAGATAATGGTGGCAGACAGATAATGATGGCAGACAGATCATGGTCGCAGACAGGTAATGTCGTCAGACAGATAATGATGGCAGATAGACAATTGTGGGAGACAGATCATGGTGGCAGACAGGTAATGGTATCAGACAGATAATGGTGGCAGACAGATAATGATGGCAGACAGATCATGGTCGCAGACAGGTAATGTCGTCAGACAGATAATGATGGCAGACAGGCAATGTCGTCAGACAGATAATAATGGCAGACAGGTAATGTCGTCAGACAGATAATGATGGCAGTCAGACAATGGTGGCAGACAGACGATGGTGGCAGACAGACACTGGTGGCAGACAGACAATTGTGGCAGACAGACAATGGTGGCAGACAGACAATAGTGACAGACAGACTATTGTGGCAGACAGACAATGGTGGCAGACAGACAATGGTATCAGACAGATAATGGCGTCAGACAGATAACGACGTCAGACAGACAATTTTGGCAGGCAGACAATGGTGGCAGACAGACAATGGTGACAGACAGATAATGGTGGCAGACAGGCTAATGTCGTCAGACAGATAATGATGGCAGACAGGTAATCTCGCCAGACAGATAATGATGGCAGATAGACAATGGTGGGAGACAGGTAATGTCGTCAGACAGATAATGATGGCAGACAGGTAATGTCGTCAGACAGACAATGTTGGCAGGCAGGCAATGGTGGCAGACAGACAATGGCGGCAGACAGACAATGGCGGCAGACAGACAATGGTGACAGACAGATAATGATGGCAGACAGGTAATGTCGTCAGACAGATAATGATGGCAAAAGGTAATGTCGTCAGACAGATAATGATGGCAGATAGACAATGGTGGGAGACAGATCATGGTGGCAGACAGGTAATGGTATCAGACAGATAATGGCGTCAGACAGATAATGACGTCAGACAGACAATGTTGGCAGGCAGACAATGGTGGCAGACAGGCAATGGTGGCAGACAGATAATGGTGGCAGACAGACAATGGTGGCAGACAGACAATGGTGGCAGACAGACGATGGTGGCAGACAGACACTGGTGGCAGACAGACAATTGTGGCAGACAGACAATGGTGGCAGACAGACAATAGTGACAGACAGACTATTCTGGCAGACAGACAATGGTGGCAGACAGGTAATGTCGTCAGACAGATAATGATGGCAGATAGACAATGGTGGGAGACAGATCATGGTGGCAGACAGGTAATGGTATCAGACAGATAATGGCGTCAGACAGATAATGACGTCAGACAGACAATGTTGGCAGGCAGACAATGTTGGCAGGCAGACAATGTTGGCAGGCAGACAATGGTGGCAGACAGGCAATGGTGGCAGACAGATAATGGTGGCAGACAGACAATGGTGGCAGACAGACAATGGTGGCAGACAGACGATGGTGGCAGACAGACACTGGTGGCAGACAGACAATTGTGGCAGACAGACAATGGTGGCAGACAGACAATAGTGACAGACAGACTATTCTGGCAGACAGACAATGGTGGCAGACAGACAATGGTGGCAGACAGGTAATGTCGTCAGACAGATAATGATGGCAGATAGACAATGGTGGGAGACAGATCATGGTGGCAGACAGGTAATGGTATCAGACAGATAATGGCGTCAGACAGATAATTGTGGCAGACAGACAATTGTGGCAGATAGACAATGGTGGCAGACAGACAATGGTGGCAGACAGATACTACACCATTCTGGGGAGAGACTTGCGCTTTGGTTTTATTTTGAGTTTTGTCGCTTCAGAAATACTAGTCCGATATACTAATTAATTCAGTACAAAAACCCCTTATGGCTCCCCCAGAAATGTCACTGCGTCCTGCTGGGTTGCCTACTACAGGCAACAACGTTGTCCAACATTTTGCGAATCCTTTTCTTTATTGTAGCTATGTTTGTGGTTTTCTTTATTGTTTCTATGTTTGTGGTTTCCTTTATTGTTGCTATGTTTGTGGTTTTCTTTATTGTTGCCATGGTTGTGGTTTTCTTTATTGTTGCTATGTTTGTGGTTTTCTTTATTGTTGCTATGTTTGTGGTTTTCTATATTGTTGCCATGGTTGTGAAGAATGACAATATTTCTTATGAAGATCATTTATCCATTGACGAATTCAAAGTAAAGGAATTCAGCTGTAAACCTGCTATAGCTGAGCTGTAAACCTGCTATAGCTGAGCTACAGGTGAGTGTAAAAAATATTTAGATTTGAAAACTCATTCATTCTCATGTATATGCAAATATTTTCGTATTCAGATTATTATAACGAGTAGAATAATCTGATAAATACAGTTCTAACGCCTCTTGTCATTTTACATTAAAAATTATGTAATAATCATGGGCGTATATAATGGGGGGGGCTGAGGGGGCTGCAGCCCCCTTCCCCCCCCCCCCCCCCCCCCCCCGAAATTTTGATTTGATCGGTAAAAATTTCATAAAACCCTTAAAAATAAATTAAATAAGATCATTTAGTTCATAAAACATATTCTATTTTGGGTGTAATAGAGTTTAAGTTGGCTAAAACTCTTCCAAGATCTAAATTGTTAGTATTACAAACACCAGAAATGGTCTCAGCCCCCCGCCCCCCCCCCGAAACTATTTTCTATATACGCCCATGGTAATAATAAACTTTTAAGGCCACTGCTATGGTGATTCATCGCAGCGAATAATATTATTCTAAGCAGGCTCGGAATAGTTGGGATTCGGCTAGGAAAACATCAAAATTATCATATCATCATATATCATTATGCAGTACGTTTCGGCTACACTTTGGTGGCCTTCGTCACCAATGAGACCCGGGGGGTAGACATAAACCAAACATCAGGACCTTGGAAGAGAAAGGGCAAGGAAGAGTTATAGAGGGAAAAACAAAATTTTTGACTTGGTAACTTTGTTTGGGCTAGTTAGGAGGTGAACTATCAAAAATCTCCGCCCGTAGGCTTTGAGCTAGGGGAAGGGGTTTAGATGGTCCCATTTTTCGGGTTTTCACCTATATCTTGGAAACCCTGCGTCCTAGCGACATGACCATTCTATAACAAATAAAAGCTGATTAAATAAGCTACAAGTTCTACTCAATCAAGTTTTTCGAGATATCTTTAGCTTTCGAAATATCCGCTCTTGAAAGTCTGTAATTTTGGGGAAAACACTTTTTGCTCTTTTTGACCGGATAACTCTTCCACGATGAACCTAAAAAATAAATGCCGTTTATTTGGTTGTTGAGCATTACATCCCCTCCAATAATATATATTACTTAACTATGTATTTTCTAAAAAGTCAAAAATTGTGTTCGAAACATGTGCCTCAGTAATCCTTCCTTGCCTGGACTATTAGTCTGCAGTTGTCGCCAAATTTCAGATATCACAATGAACATTGAAATTCTTTTAAGAATTGAAGGAAAATACATAAAAGAGTAAAGTAATATGTTTTATTTGGGGTGTGGTTAGCTCAGTGGTAGAGCACTGGACTAATTTGCTGGAGGACCTGAGTTCAAATCCCGAGCTAACAATAGATTTTTTCTTCTAGTGTCTTCGTTCATGGGTTGAATTCGGCCTCCCTGACTGTCCCTAGGCCAACCCAGCCTTTAATTAATTTATTAATGGGTACCTTGGGTGGGTGGTAATGACCCTAGCAGTCGAAGCAGCCAAGGGGAAAATCTGGCGGCCGGAGCATAGTACTGACCACACTGTCTCCCTAGTGTGCCGTATTATCATGAATCAGATACCTCTATAGTATCTGCCCCTCGGGGCCCTCATGGCCTGTTACGGGACCGATTTTTTTTTTTTTTTTTTAATATGTATTATTGAAAGCTCTTTTATTTATTTATTTTTATCTTAATGATTTCACTACCATTCTTAAACAATATGACCTATCAAGGTGTGCGCAGGCAGTTCAATATTGTATGAGGGTAATTTTTCAATGAGATAAAGCATGAGTCTTGCATTGATGGACATTATTCATTTTATCTATTCAAGAAATTTTACAATAGAACTATTGATTTCAGATTGCACTTCAGATATTCAACCTTCTTATCATAGGCTAGTTGCATTTCACTTCAGTGCTTTCAGAAATAACCGGAATCCGTCAACCGGAAAACGGTTTTTTATGCCAAATTCTCGCAAAACTTATTGTACGGTTTTGTGTTTAACAGGATTTTAGGTGCACTTTTGGCAACTTCCGACTGATTAAATTATATTGATTTCAGATTGCACTTCAGATATTCAACCTTCTTATCGTAGGCTAGCTGCATTTCTACTTCTGTGTTTTCTGAAATAACCGGAATCCGTCAAGCAAATCCGTGAAATTCTCGCAAAACGTGTTGTACGGTATTGTGTTACAGGATTTTAGATGTACTGTTAGAACCTACTCACATCACCTCGCCGCCTCACCCCATCAAGTGGCAAGGCAAATCCTGCCGAACAGCTGGTTGACCAACGGTAACTAGAAGGCTGCTTCTACATTGGACCCGTATTTCTCGCGATACGATCCAATCTAATCCGATATCGTTTGGCCGACAACGGCCGACAGCGGCCGACGTGAGTGCCTTTATTGGTCCCCAGTATATCAGTCCCGAAGAAAAAATCATAGTGTAACAGTTAATTTTTAACTGTTACACTACGGTAAGATAAGCGTTAGAATTCATGTTTTAAAATAATTTATAAGGTAGCTGGGGAATGCTATAAATATTGGAAGGTTATAAACATCTTTCCACGTAATTTAATAAACAGAGGAAAAAAAAACAAAAATCTTACTAGACAAAGTTGTTCTAACTTTTATTAGGTTTCATTTTTTTTTTTTTTTAAAAAAAAGTACATTGAAATCGGCTAAGATTTCTGTCGATTTTTTAAATACAATATGCCGTTTGGCGCCATTTTGCGTCGGTCGTCCGAAATCGGTCTAGAAACAAACAAGTTTGAACGGCCTACAATCGGTGGCCATCGGATCGGATCGGATCGGGTCTTTACCAATGCAGGTTCCACCATTGGGTGCTTGTGCTTGTTTTTCTTCCAAAAGTCGGTGGCTATAGGATCGGATCGGGTCGGGACCAATGTTTTGATTGGGTTAGGGGGGAAAAATAGAACCCTTCGAAGGCATTAAAATTAGTAGCAATAGAGAATAAACTCATGAAAGAACTTTTGAAATTTTTTTACAATTCTTCATCTAAGCTACCTAACTATTTGGACTATTCCAATCAAACATTCCCTAAGAATTAAGATAAAGTAAGTTTTAAATCTTATTTTTTTGAAAAATTTACTTCCCGGCTGGGATTCGAACCCATATCCTCCCGTTTTAAGCTGGAGTGCCTTAACAATTAGACTTCTCGGCTTAATATCAGGCTGTAACGTATGAAATGTCAGTTTTGGACTTACCGATTTCCTTCAAATGTCTTGAAACTGTCGTGGCTCCTACTCCGAGTTCTTTGGCATATTCCCTAGTGCTTTTTGAGGGACAAGCTTCAACCCTTTCTTTCAGGTGGTCATTGTCAAGCTTGGTTTCTGGCCTTCCTCGCTCCTCGTTGTCAAGGACAAAATTTCCACTTCGAAACCTGGAAAACCACCGGTAAACAGTTCGTTCGTTCACCTTTCCCTCCCCGAACGCCGTGCTGTTTGTAAATAATGAAATAAAAAAGGGAAAGGATTAAATCGCAAAGTAAACAAAACTGACATTTTATACGGTACAGCCTGATAACACAGCCCAGATTAAATTAGATGATTTAACATACCATGTTGTGAAATAAAGCCCAGTAGCCTATTTGGCAATGTACCTGAGCGTTAAACAGAATAATCTCGGTTAAAATCTCAGCAAGAAATTTAATTTTTAAACAAAACAAAAATAATAATAAAAAATTACTTGAAGAGGGCAACCATTTTACATTTTTAAGTGTTTTTATTTTAATTTGGGTTGGAATATTGGGCTGGAATAGTGCATATAAGTAGGTAGCATCCATGAAGATTTCAATAATTTTCTTTTTACAATTCTTTCATGAGTGTTTCCTCAATATCTTCTAATTTACATGTTTCGAAAAGGTTCTAAAATGATATTATTGCATTCTGCGCTTTAATAGACAATAACATTGTTTGTCTCCAGATAAGTATGGCACTGCGCCAACGGCCATAGCCACGTTGAATGCACCGGTTCCCGTAGAGTTAAGCAACGTCGGGCGTGGTCAGAACCTGAATGGGTGACAGACCACGTGCTGTTGGTATTATAAAAGGGTGGCAACCTGTAGATAGCCCGGCGTTTATATCCTAATTGTTGATACGCCGTTAAACACGAAAAAAAAGTATGACACTGGAAGATCTATCTGAATCATTGGCCCAATGAGACGAATTAACTCGCAATGATGTAATATCAAGACTAGTATACTAATTGGCGAGAGTTTTGAGGGTTAAATGACCGAATCTGGGTTCAAATACCCATTTATTGTTTTAACAAAATTCTTGGTGTTGATCAGGAGGTCGGTGCCCTTAGATTTGTCTTGGTTTGTTTTTCTTTTGAAACGTTTGGCGCGAAAAAGGTCAATGTAAACAAACCACGCGACATATCAGCAATGCTCCTGACGTAAGGTTAAAATCAATCAAGGGCAGATACAGTAGAGGTAACTGATTTTAGATCATATGGAACACTAGGGAGATAGAGCGGTCAGTAATATGCTCCGGCCGCCTTTGCAGGTGCCAATTAAATTCAATAAACACTGGGTAGGCCCAGGGACGATCTGGGACCCCGAATCTAAACCACGAACGACGACACTAGAGGATAAACAATGATAGCTAATTTGCCAAATTAACATTTGAAATATTTACTATTTTTACTTAAAATTGAATGCTTTTATTGGTTTTTTTTTTTTTTTTTTTTTTTTTTTTTTTTTTTTTTTTTTTTTTTTTTTTTTTTTTTTTTTTTTTTTTTACGGCGCATCGACATCCAGAGTGCAGGCAGGTATTTTCCCAACGAGCCATGAGATGAGAAAAATCCTGCCGCCGCACAGTGTGGCAGACTGTGGACAAAAGTCGAAAATGCAACTATTTTTTCCAACTTGTCTTGCTTTACTAATCCTTTTAGATTGACCTCAGTGACATGGAATGGGAGCTCCTATTCGAATATTATTAAGACAAAGGATTCAAACCATGTTTGAACAAGTGGTAGTTCGATTATCTTTCTAAACGAAACAATTTCCATATAAAAGTCTTTTCGAATTTTTCGTATCTATTTATTATTTTTTTACCTTCTTCGATGCCTTCGCTTCGAAGAAGGTAAAAAAATGTTCATTGTCTTTGTTTTTAACATTTTTCGTTAATATTTATAAGTAACATTTTTAAAATAACTTCAGATACACTTTTTTCAATTTCGATTCAAAACATCTTGAGTTTCTGAATTATTTTGCTTTAATAACAGTTATACTTCATGTATATACTAATTTTTCTTGCTTTGAATGATTCTGTGTTTAATTTTCTCTTTCAGAAAACATAAAACCAAAACATGTTGACATTTTGGAAACAATAGGATCAATTCCAATGCTGACTTTTTAAATCGTCATTTAATATCTTCGTACCCTTTAATATCTTTAAGCAGGAGAATAAACCATTCAAATTCCAAGCTTAATGACCGCGACAACACGAATTTAAACTCTCCAAGTTGAACTGGACAACTTATCGCCATCCGAAGATAGTTTTTCGGGCAGCAAATAATTGATTCTAATTCTTTTTACATTTCTGTATAATTATTTCTAATTTTTTTTTATAATAATTTCTTTTTTCTTTGATAAAATTTGGATGGTCGATAAACCACTTCAAATAAATTTTTTTAATTGAAAAAACTTAGTTTTTATTCAAGGCCCTTAAAATACACGTGTTCTTTAGTGATCAAATTAGTTTACCGGCGCACTGTGCGCCGGCGGCATCTTACTTTTCCCGTCCTTTTTTTTTTTTTTTTTTTTTTTTTTTTTTTTTTTTTTTTTTTTTTTTTTTTTTTAATGCAGAGAAAAAATTGTTCGAACTCATATCTGACAATAAAACAGTGATAACCTATGTAAAAATTGTTAGAACTCATATCTTACAATAAAACAGTGATAACCTATGTAAAAATTGTTAGAACTCATATCTTACAATAAAACAGTGATAACCTATGTAAAAATTGTTAGAACTCATATCTTACAATAAAACAGTGATAACCTATGTAAAAATTGTTAGAACTCATATCTTACAATAAAACAGTGATAACCTATGTAAAAATTGTTAGAACTCATATCTTACAATAAAACAGTGATAACCTATGTAAAAATTGTTAGAACTCATATCTTACAATAAAACAGTGATAACCTATGTAAAAAATTGTTAGAACTCATATCTTACAATAAAACAGTGATAACCTATGTAAAAATTGTTAGAACTCATATCTTACAATAAAACAGTGATAACCTATGTAAAAATTGTTAGAACTCATATCTTACAATAAAACAGTGATAACCTATGTAAAAATTGTTAGAACTCATATCTTACAATAAAACAGTGATAACCTATGTAAAAATTGTTAGAACTCATATCTTACAATAAAACAGTGATAACCTATGTAAAAATGATGTGTTCATAATAATAGAAACGATAAATTTAATTATTTCATTTATTTGAATTTATGTTCGATGATAAAATCAAAACCTAGAGGATTGAAGTGATAATGATAATTTTTTCGCTTGACCTTGCTTGACCATTCACAAGTTGACCTTTCCAGTTGAGCAAGAAGGATGATGCAGTCGATATTTCTGTAGCGCAAGGTAACAATAACAATATGACGGGAAACTGCGCAAAGTTATTGACAAGTGCGTTGTAATAAAATGTTTTCAAAGGCTAAATACGGATTGAATAATCGCTTCTGTAATCTGTGCAAATGCGCCAACAACGTGAATCATCAGCGTAACTTAATCCACAGTTGCTGGAGAATGGGCGTATATAAGGGGGGCAGAGGGGGCAGCAGCCCCCTCCCCCTGATATTTTGTTTTGTTGAGAACATTTCATGTAAAAGAAGCCTATAGCAACGAAAAATTTCTTCTACATTTACCCTGGTCTACTAGGTGTCCAGAGGACCTTAAAACTCACCACTTTACGCTAAAATATTTAAAATTTTCCCTACACACCAAATGCCTAGGTGCTACCAACCCCTCCCCCCGAAATGTTTTTCCATATACGCTAAAGTGCTGGAGCATCTATTTGAAAAGGTACGACACGCATGCGCTGCGTCGTCTAGCGTGCTTCCATACAATGCTTTGAAACGCTTAGAATAGAAAGTATTAAAATGACCGGTACAATGGAACGAAACCAACACTTCATGGGCGTATGTAAGGGGGGGAGGCTGAAGAGGCTGCAGACCCCCCCCCCGAAATTTTTATATAATTGAAAAAAAATGTGTCATAAAAACCTAAGAATAAATTAAATAAGAACACTTAGTTAAGAAAAAATAATTTGTTTTGGGTGTAACACTGTTTTAAATGGCTAAATATTCCAAGTTCTAGATTTTTAGTATTTCATACCCCCCCCCCCCCCCCAAATGAGTCCCCCCGCAATTATTTTTTATTTTCGCCTGTGCAAGCCTTACGAATCTCCAACACTGTTATCTCTCACTGAGGTGGCCATATCGAAATTTACGCCTATATCTTTTGCGTAGAAAATATTTTCGGCATTCGAATGGTTACCTTCCATTCACCACGATTTCTCGAATTATCAAATGAAAATATACGAAAAGATAGAAACTGCTAACGATTCTTTTTTTTTTTTTTGGTAATACGTCCTCAACTTCCAACCAAAATCTAATTTTGGATGCGCATCTGACGTGAAAAACAAAATGTCAGCTCAATCCGTCGTTTCGGACTACCCGAATCCGAAATTTTATCTTTCCGAGATTTTTCAAAAACGGTTAGGGATAATATATTCAATTCGCAACGTCAATGTAACTATAAAATCTGTAACTGATAGCCTATTATGATAACACGGTAAGCACTGAGAATTTTCAAAAAAAAAAAAAAAAAAAAAAAAAACTTTTACTGTAACGAATATTATTTATTTAATTTATAAGTTCCGCAACTAAAGTGGAATACTATTTTAATTTGAAAAACTTTTTTTTTTTTTTTGTATATATTTATCTTCAATTATTATCTTGTTTTATTTTATATTCATTTTTTTTTTGGTCTGGAAGGAAAAAAAGTAAATAAATAATTAAAAAAAAAAGGAAATAAAATAAAAATGAAACTAACAACTGTTACAAAGACAAAATGAAAGAAATACAGAAATGAAATAAAATAAAAATGAAAGATTAAAAAATACAAAGAAAGAAAATGAATAAATCAAATAAAAAAATATAGAACGAAAATTTATACCAGTACGATAACAATATAAAAAAAAGTATTAATTTCTTTCAGTAAGTTGTAGGGTATATTCATGTTATAAGATATATCCATTAATAATGAATATTAAATATTATTAAAACTTTAAAAGACATTGGCGTATATTAGGGGGGGGGCTGATTTTCTATATACGCCCAAGTTAAAAGATACTCATGTTTATATTTTAGACATCATGAATATGTTATTAAATACATAAATAAATATATGTTTTCGACCTTTAGGACAAAATTATTTTGTTAATGTTAATAATTATTTATAAAAGACGGATTTTTTTTAGATCATACATTACATAAAATCATATTCTTAATGATGTTTTGTCAATTGTACCTCCATGTTTTATCTACTATTGTATCTAATTATTTTTATCACCAAACGTTTATTTATAGTTTGTAATCAAATATTTTATATAACTGTTGCCTTTTAAGAAGGATTATTTCTAATCTGGCACATAGATATTGTAGTTTGTTTTTTTGTCCGGATTTCCTAACATTTTACTATTTATTACATAATTTTTGAGATAGTTAGTTAGGAAAATAGTGTATATTTTAGTTTCTGTTTATTCATTGCTGCCGATATCTTTAATGGACTCACCTCCTTCAGTTCTAGATCCTACCTTGGTTGATGCGCGAACTGGACTGATCCCCACTACCATCTTTCTGGGCTCGCGCACCTCCGAGTTCCATGCCACCGCCATAAAGAAATGGGTCATATATGGATTTAGAAATTCCTTCAGCAGATGTGGATTTTTATATGTTCTTCTCGCTTTATCGTTGCAGAGTAGGACAAACTGTGAAATTAATTTCATGACTAATGACTAATGATTGATTGAGTAATCGGGATGTTACTAACGATTGATTATTGATCAATGATATCTCTCCATGACTAATGAGTGACGACTAACTGCTTTCTAGCCTATGATTGATGATTAAACACGTTTTGACTAATGATTGATGATTACTGACTAACCTTACTCAGATTAATGATTAAAGACTAAAAAAAGGCCTTGATTTATTATTGATGATTAACTGGTTCATGAAGGAATTCCAAAGCCCAATGTACAGATAGTATGTGTAAACAAGTTGGTATTAGCCTAATTAGTGATCGAAGAAGCTAATGAGCCGTATCCACTCTCGCTCTCGGTTCTTTCGCTCCCCCCACCACCTAAACCGTTCTTTTAGTGATCGAAGGAGCTAATGAGCAGTATCCACTCTCGCTCTCGGTTCTTTCGCTCCCCCCACCACCTAAACGGTTCTTTTAGTGATCGAAGAAGCTAATGAGCCGTATCCACTCTCGCTCTCGGGTCTGTCGCTCCCCCCACCACCTAAACGGTTCTTTTAGGGATCGAAGATGCTAATGGGCCGTATCCACTCTCGCTCCCCCCACCACCTAAACGGTTCTTTTAGGGATCGAAGAAACTAATGGGCCGTATCCACTCTCTCTCTCGGGTCTTTCGCTCCCCCCACCACCTAAACGGTTCTTTTAGGGATCGAAGAAGCTAATGAGCCGTATCCACTCTCGCTCTCGGGTCTTTCGCTCCCCCCACCACCTAAACGGTTCTTTTAGGGATCGAAGAAGCTAATGAGCCGTATCCACTCTCGCTCTTAGGTCTTTCGATTCCCCCACTACCAAACTGTTCTTTTAGGGATCGAAAGAGCCGTATCCATTCTCGCTCTCGGTTCTTTCGCTCCCCACACCTTTTAGCGCGTAAATTTAAATAAATAGTAGAATTTAAAGTTATCTTTATTTTCAAACTTCATTTAGTTAATACCTTAAGCTTATTAATTTGTAATTATATACAGGTACTCTTAAGTTTATGGATCCTTAATTATATACAGTCACCCGAAGGTTGTTATGAGTTTTTGACAGTTATGATTCAAAGATATGTTTAGTTTGTAACTTTAATTAGAAGAACCCTTAAGGTTATAAATTTTCCATTATATAAAGTTATACATTATTCATTATATACTTTCACCGTTAGGTTTATGAATTTTAGTTATACACTGTCCTTGAAATGTACTATAAGCCATAAAATGTGCTAATGTTTCAGTCTATTAATATTCTTGTTTTGGTTTTTGAGGATTTATTAACAGTCAGATGTGTGATGTTCAAACAACTAAAACGAGGCAAACAAACATCGCTTTTCATAGCATTGTTTTTCCTTATATTGCATACTACCGCAAAAGAGCCCAAGAAAGCAAGTAAGCCGTGTAAAAGAACCGGTTCTTTTTAGTGAGCGGAGCGCTCAGAGTCGCTCTTCGATGTAAGCCGTTTTGCCCATCTCTAATATAAAGTATCTCTGGTAATATAATCGACTTAGTTTTATGATCTGTTTACTTGAGTTTTGTCCATCTAGTTATGGAAATCGGTCCACTGTGTGTCGATGGGACTCAAAACCACCATCTCCTCCATGAAAATCCAAGGCGTTATCCACTAGACCATGGGGGATCCCCCTTCTTTTTTTAATATTAATATCAACTTTTCAAAAGTTATTGTGGTTTGAAAAATACCGATATTAAAGTGCATTAACCTTAAAGGAAATTTAATGCTGATTTCAAAAACGTAATGTAACTTTCAGGAATAATGTACAAAAACAGAGAAAATTGGGGGTTTGTCCACAAAAAAACACGGATGTTTCTAAATAATCTCTGAAACACCATACGTCTATAACAGAAACAGATAGAAACGTGCGGTTGGCAGTAGTCAATTAAATTTGTTGTCTAGTTTCACCCCCTTGTATATTGTCGACTACTTCCAATACACACCCTGCATATAATTTAATTACTCTACAAAATTTAGTGACACTTTTGGACTATGGTGTTCCATGTTTTATGGTCCTCAATTTATTACGGCTAGCTTAGCAGCCTCCCTAGCTATCTCGTTTTTACAATGAATTCTTTTTTTTCACATTAAGACCTGCCCATACCAGTCTACCTACTTTCATAAAATAATCAATGACCTGATATATATATATATATATATATATATATATATATATATATATATATATATATATATATATATTGGTTTCTTGCAGGTAGGATCGTTGAAAATATTTCAAAAACTCTTTATTTATTTATTTCATTGTGAGCTTCGCAACTTTAGCGATAAGCTCATGATCAGGAAAATCTCTGTCCAGTCAAGAAGAAAAAATAAACAAACAAAAAAAAGTAACAAAACATAGAACAAAAACGAGGACAAGAACAACCAGAATAAGTTAATTTGAGTGACTTTTCACTCATGTGTGCAAATATTCGCACATACATATTGGTTTTAGGTAATGTATGCCTATATATCATATTCATACAATATACACATACCTAATTAAGCATTTAAGTATGTTCATACATCAAAATTAAAATTAAGTGAAAAAAAAATATATAAAACTAAGTGGACACATTAAAATATATGAAAATGGATAACATATACGCAAATAATAGAAATGATTCCATTGTCTCTGATTACCTAAAAAAAATTAAATAAATAGTAAAAAAAAAAAAAAAATAAAAAAAAAAATTAAGAATACAAGAAAAAAAAGGAGTACTGGTGGCTATTATAAAAAAAATGAATACAAAGCTAATGAAAAAACTCTTTAGTGAGTCCAAGTTAAATCTTTGTTTCAGCAAAGCCTTTGGAAAGAAGCTAAAACAAAGATGTTCCACCATAATAATAAGCCTTGACATGCAACAGGTTATACAACTTAAAAATAAATAAATAACAAGGGAAATAATTGCAACATAAAATTTCTAAAAGAGCATTTATTAAACATTTCTTTTTTCTTTTTTTACAAAAAATAATTAAGGAAATCAAATTAACAAAAAATTGTAATAACAATAAACAAAGAGATTCTAAAAAGTAACAATCTTTAAGAATGAGATAGCATAGGCACTTAATAATGGATATAAAAACAAAGCCTTCATAATCCAATTTCAGTAATTATCCGATAAACTCCACTAAAAAATGGAATTGTTTTGAGTAATTGAGCTTTTAAATGTATTAACTATTAAAGTGAATAAATCATGGCACGATTATAAAACATTTATATATAATATGGATTCTCCTTTAGGGCATTAATATAAGAAATCATCATTTATTATCTAATTTTCTCTTAAATACAATGTTTAAAATACTGTGTATGCATAGATATAATAATATTTCAACAATGAAAGCCTGTCAATGTATGTATGTATATATGTATGTATGTATCTATATATATATATATATATATATATATATATATATATATATATATATATATATATATATATATACATATACACATACACACCTGATGATCAAGGATATTAATTTGTAAAGGTTTGTATTTCGTTCTTGAATACACAAATTTGAGAATATCAGCTCTCAAACTATTTTTATTTTATTTTCCAAAATTATTCTTTTCAAATCCTACAAAAGAAATCTAAAGTCAACTTATAGGGAAAACTTATTTTTAAGGAGTTAACGTCACAAATCTGGTAGAAAATTAATTCAATCGGCAGTAATTGCAAATTGTTTTTGATAATTTGATTTTATTTGTTTCAACTGTAATGAATGCAAAGGATTCTTTTTTTTTTTTTTTTTTTTTTTTTTTTTTTTTTTTTTTTTTTTATATATAACCTTTAACCCTACAGTGGTTATGATCCCCGTATGGGGATGCAGTTGAAAAATTCTCCTATAGGCTCGCTGTTGGTGTCAAGAAGTTCTAATCTGTTCTCATAGATAGAGTAAGTGTCCTAATAGAACGAACATCCCTTCTAGCCCATCACACTACCTGTACTGGGGAATTCCGCCAACTGTCATCCTCGTATGGGGATTGTGCACACCCCGACGACCCTTCCTACCTCAATTACCTGGTGACATCTTCAGTATTAGCACTTCAGTGACTCTCCATGCACGATTCAAGTAATATTTGTACACATTATAAAGCTAACTTATACCCATAAGTGTTATGCGGGTTTAGTCTAATTTTTTCTGGGTCTTTACAGAAACGTCGCTAATGGGGCATAATTCTCATATGGGAATATGTTGGAAACCGGAAATAACATTTATCATTGGCTAATCTAACGTAACAGCTGTTCTTAGAAGAGTAAATAGACATAATTTGTAACATTGAATATCATTTAACATACCTAGCAAATTTTGCTCCATAAAGAGTTAGTACATTCAGTATTAAAGGCGTGCAAACAAAAAAGCCTTTGTGTTCATTACTAGTTGAAAATAAAGATAAAACCATATTTTCAAAATCTCTACAAACTTTCCGGACAATCCAATACAAAAGTCATGAGCTTCATTATACTGAAGGTAACTATCATTATTAATTATGTAATTTACATTCTACAATATAAATATTGAGTACATACTGTACTCTAAACAGAGTACATTTAAGTTTTTTTTGAGTACATAGCATCAATCTATAAACTTAGGTGTACAAAAAAACATTTTTGACCATTTTTTAAAGTGGCAAAGAGAATTATTTCAACAAAATAATTAGAATTCTTCAAATCCTGGGATAGGAAAACTATCGGCGAAGTCTTCCACTTCTTTCTTCAACGCTTCCAGTTTTTCTGACATCGGTGGCTTGGAAAGAACTTCTTTGAAGTCTACCAATTTCGGGCTAGGAGAAAGTTTCACGGCCTCAGCTCCCAATTTCAAAGCTAAACAAACAACATAAAAATATATTAAACAAACTTCAGAGCAGCAAGCAAGTAAAACAAAATAGTAGTTGAGCAGGTTTTCATCAGCTTAACTTAATATTATTATTTATTTTAATTTTAACGTCCATTATTATTAACTAAGAATTTTGGGACGGGTTATCTATAGGCCTATAGATGCCTTTTCTTTTGTCTAAAGAAAAGCCACCACCCCATATAGCGGGAATCGAACCCACGACCCTTGGCACAGAGTGTTAAGTGCTCATGCCTTAACATGCCACAGGGCCTCCGACTTAATATTAAATATAAACAATCCAAATAAGAGGCATTTTTAAAAATACGTTTCATCAAAACTGTTGTAGCTGATAAAATGAATAATAATTCAACACAATTGAACAAGAAAACACAGATAAGAGTATAATTTTTATACAGACTTTTTCGCAATTAAAAATCAAAACATTATTCATTTGAAAGCAGTAAAAATTATTTAATACACTTTAATGTTGAACTGATTTCTAGAAGGTTTGTTATCAAATGTTTGATAAAATTAACAAAATATTTGGTCTGAATAATTCAGTTAACGGTTCCTAATATCTAATTCAGTATGAATTTATTCTATTAAGACAAATGGTTTAATAATATAAAGGTAATTTGCAACTCTGTAAACAAGTAATCTGAATAATTGATAATAATCCATGGAATGCTAAATTTTTTTTTTATATTTGTTGTGTTCAATGAAAGAATTGAGGACTTGAAAAAATAGATGCACTTCATAAAAAAAAAGTAATTTCTATTAAAAAATATTGTGGTATGCACAATCACATTTACATATATTATGTCATTATGTGTATTGTTAATTCAGTTAAGAATCGTTATTTGACTGAACCCGTCAATTGATGGTTTATTTGGATTCCGGGCCATTAGCGCCAGTATAATTATTTTATCTATTTTCCCATATTAGTGTAAATGCTAGCAACAAACCTTTATGAATGAGATCTACTACAATATCCATATCAGATTCTACAAGTCCTCTAGTTGTTAGGGCTGGTGTTCCGAGCCTAATACCGCTAGGATTTAGCGCACTCTTGTCACCAGGTACTGTAAGAAAAATAAAATATAAGTTTTTTTCTCTATTTATTTTCATCTAACAACAATCCATCAAATGTAAACAGTTTATTATATAGAGCAGTAATTTAAAGGAAACATGAAATCCTGTATTAATTTCCACACAACTCTGTATTAAAATAAACCTGCCTTGCATTCGTCTTTTCATATATTGTGCCTTGTGAGTCGAGCCTATATGCACCATCTAGATTCAAGAGATGAAGCTACTATAGTCCGCCGGCAAACAAAAGAACCAGAAGGGGCATGGCCAGAGGGGAGATAGGCCTTCCTCCACATGGGATGAAGGCAGCGCATGTGCACTGTCTGGTTCTTTTGCTTGTGGGCGGACTGAAGACACCAGAGGTCCACTTATCCTAGGGACTCGGTGAGTCAGGACCTATTTTTTGAATGTGTTCAAACGTACACGTACCTGTAGATATGTGATTTGCTATCAAACACAACTTGTAGTACTTGATGTCTCATCCTCAAGCACATTGAACAGCTACATAACTTATAAAAAACGCATACATAACTTTCAACCTTTAAAAGAGTATTTGGATGACTGAATTTTTAATTTTTTTTAGCTTTACTTTCACTACAGTGAGTTTCAAATGCCACAATCTGGACTAAAGACTATTAATTATTTTATAATGCATACCTGTATTTTTGTTGCAGGCAATGTTAACTTCTTCCAAGACATATTCAGCTTTGGAGCCAGTAAGCCCGAATGGCCGGACATTAACTAGAACCATATGGACTTCTGTGTCTCCAGTTGCTATTTCAAAGCCTAAAGATTTCATTTTGGTGCACAACCTCTTCGCATTCGCCAACACCTGTGGAAGAAATCACTTTTAATATACGAACATTTCTACTACCTTTCCGTACGCAAAGCTGGACGGTGAAGGGTTCTCCTGTAAGGGATACTCGTACACAGCCTTGGGCCCCCTGTACAGGATACTTTTACCACTCTCGGGGCCTTGACATTGAGCAATCTACTCACCGAATTAAAACTCGTTTTTTATAATTTTGGTTTTTTTTTTAATGATAATTATTAATTCGTATTTATGTTGAATTAATTTTGAGTTTGAATTATTTTTAAGTTGAATTATATGCTTTTATAAAAAAAAAGAAGAATTTTCTATTTGTCATTTTCCCTATATTTTATGAGTAATAAACCAACGGACGATATACTCAATAACTACGGCCCATAAGTTTCCCATCCCCATAAAAAGATTATTATAAACATTTACAGTTAAATTAATTAAATATTTAATATGTTTATTCAAATTGAATCTCTCAGTAAACCCTAAAAAACAGAGGACACACACTAATAAAAACTGTTTTTTTTTTAAATTAAACAAAACACGAATTTAAGATGTTATCACTTCAGGAGCTAAAAGTGAACTAATTGTGCTAAAATGAGCTGTTAGGAATATAAAGAGGTATAAAAACAAAAAGTAATTTGACAAGGATTTGTCAAGGGTGATTGGGCTGAGAAGCTGACGAGTTGTAATTCTCCTGAATAGCTCAAAAGATCGAAACCTTCATTCAAATACCCTCTAGTAATAGGTAGGAATACTAGAAGTATGCTTCGGTAACACTAGATAGCTCTAAAGTCGAGAAATAAGAAGAGAAGGAATGCAAAAGAAATAAGGAGCTCTCGAAAAATCAACGTTACATGGGTCCCATCTTCCTCTGACTTCTACACAAGACAATGTTACACAGGTCCCAACTGCTCTCGACTGCTGGAGTCAATGGTAGAGAAAGAGTTAAGCAAACTTTGCCCGTAAAGGAAAACTATAAAATGATATTAAGATAAATTACCTGTAACTGATATTTCTTGAACTCAGGGGTAGTTGCTTGTCGCATTGCAGTAGCAATAGCAGCAATTGCATGATTATGTGGTCCTCCTTGGAGTGAGGGGAATACAGCAAAGTTTATCTTAGATTCAATATCGGGCGTCAAACCTTAAAACAAGTTAGAAAAACTTTATTAATTAACATCAATAATATAGTAAACTGTTATTTGCTTAATTTTATATTTTATTTATTTATTTTTTTAGAACATTTCACTTATAGCCATTATAATCTAAAAGACAAATAATTAGTCTGTCTTATATTTTACAATTATCTTATTTATCGTTACACTTTCATACACATATTTTTAAAAGATTTAAAAATCTTTTGCCAAAATTAAAATGCCCTTATAATTTACAAATAACATTAAAGGAAATTATCTTTATTTTTCTAGCATCTTCTTATTTACTCTAATTGTTTATATATATATAAATATATATATATATATATATATATATATATATATATATATATATATTCTGTGATATAAAAATTAATAAGTAAAACAAGTCGGGATAAATGATAATTAGATGTCTGATAAATGGTGGAAATGTTCATACGAGTTAATAGTCAATGGAACGGCAAAAAGTAAAGGTAATTTTTAGGAATTTATAACTATTTATTAAATGATTGTTTTAAATTATAATAACGAGCTGTTATTTTTCTGTTACTTTTATTGCTTAAATTACAAATGTACTGTCAAGCTACAGGGGATAGTGTAGCGGCTGAAAATTTGGTCCAGAGGACGTTATCACCACTCCCTCTACGGATCAGCAATATCTACGCAAGAAGGACCACTGATTCACCTTAATACCAACAGAGATCGCCACCTCCTTGCACCTTTTTTGAGCTGAGGGCAGCACCTTACGAGCATTCATCAAGATTACCGCTGATTCAAGAGCAATATGCCCTGCGGTAGTTCTGCTCTTGGGCCCTGTTGAGCACCATCACCAGCACCTGGCTGCATACCTTCACTGATGTGCCTTTTATACGCCTCGCCAAGCCTGCATCTTCGAACTTGGCGTAAGCGGCTATCTACTCATCATCGACAATGGAAGATCAACTGATGAGTTGCTGAGCGTGAGTTGGACAATATTTTCAAAACTAGGAGGCTCGGCCACCTCTATTTCCTGTTTTCACCATTAATTTTTTATTATCTTTTTTCTCATTTTCACATTTCGAAGAGGCCAATTATTCTTTAATTTTCTTTTATCTAACCAGTCTAACAAGTATTGCTCCACAAGGAGATATTTTTTTTTTATTCGAAAATAAATTGAGTCAATTTTTTCCTTTCAATAGTCTTATCTTATTTTGCCTCTCTCAAGGCACTTTATGTTTGCCCCATTTCCTATCCTGTTATATTCTCACTAGCAAATTGGTGCTTAACAAATAATATTAAAAAAAAATAATGAAAATAAATAATAAATATATACAAAAAAAGTATAACTCTGAGAATCCGTATCGTACCAATGGCTTAATTTCAGAAGGCTAAATTAAGAGAAAATAGAGAGGAAATACTGGTCATTTACTAAATTTTTATAAAACATCTTTTTGACTAACACCATAAAAAATAAATTCAAGAGATAGTAAAGTATGCATGAATAAGACAAACCTTTTTTAAAGAAGATAACTCCTGCCCGAGGACCTCGGAGAGTTTTATGCGTGGTAGTAGATACAACATCAGCGTATTCGAATGGCGATGGAATCACTCCACCAGCGACTAGTCCTGAGATGTGAGCCATGTCAGCTAACAAGTACGCACCTACTTCATCAGCGATTTTCCTAAACCTCTTGTAGTCTAAGCAACGGGAATAGCAGCTGATACCTAGAGAAAAAAAAAAGAAGACATTTATCAAAAAGCTAAAAAATTAATACAGTAGACTCTCCCTAATCTGGCATCGTTGGGACCGGGGTACAGTTGGATTAGAGAAAACGCCGGATTAAAAAATTCAGTTAGAAGCTGTCACTTATTTAACCTTATAATTTGAGGATATAATACGTACAATTTTTACCAGGGGGCTGCTGTCACCCCTTTATCAAGCTGTTCAAGATCTTGAGCAAATTAAAAAAATTACTTTCAAAACTTGCACTCCACTTGCTAAACTGGCTGGCTAAAATCAGGTCTTTCGTCCAGCTACAGGTGCCTTAGTAGAAACCAGAGATGGGCATAATTTTATTTATAATTAAAAATACAAATTTATTCATACTTCATATATTTGTAAATGCGAATATAAATAAATTTGTATTCATAAGTTTGATTACAAATTTATTTGTATTCACGTATATTAAATGTAAAAATACAAATAAAATTTTATTCTCAAATTTCCCTGCGAATACAAATAAATTCACAGAAAAAATTGTAAATATTCACAAAAAATCATGTGATTACAAAAAAATGTACACTAAAATATATGAATACAAATTTATTCATATTATAATTTATGAATACAAATTTATTCACAAAAAAAATAAGAAATAAATTATGAATTTATTCGTATTAACGATAAGATGATATTACGAAAGTTATTGAAGGTGATTATTTTTAAGGCGCTTAACGTCTAGGTTATCAGCGCCTAGATTCAATTTTTTTTTTTTTAAATTTTGAACATTAATCTTGTGTTAGAGGGAGGTAGGTGCGTCCCCACGCCGTACCCTGAGCCCACCAGTATCAGCAGCCGTGCTGCCGGGACAGGGGTTGACATCTGTACCTCTGGTGGTCCATCGAAGAAAAAAAAAAAAAAAAAAAATGATATCTAGGCGCTGACGTTAAGTGGCAAAAAAAAAATAAACAAAAATCACCTTCAATAACCTTTGTAATATCATCATATCGTTAATACGAATAAATTCATAATTTATTTGCAAATTTTATTGTGAATACATTAGTATTCACAAGTTATAATGTAAATAAATTTATATTCATATATTTTAATGTGATGTTTTTAGTAACCACATGAATATTCACATTTTTATGATTATTTACAATTTTTTCTGTGAATTTATTTGTATTCGCTGGAAAATTTGTGAATAAAATTTTATTTGTATATTTATATTTAATATACGTGAATACAAATATATGAAGTACGAATAAATTCGTATTTTTATTTATAAATAAAATTATGCCCATCTCTGGTAGAAACACACGTTCCTGCTTCTAAAACAAACATTGCCTCTTATCAATGAAATACCACGAAACAAATGTTTGGCTAGCAAGGAAGGGAAGGTTTTCTAGGAACCCTCTAGCCGGTCTAGCTCCAGCGAGTTCCGAGATCAGTCAGTCAGTCCTATTGGAGACCACCGGATTAGAGAACACTGGATAAGGGAGAGTCTACTGTATTTAAAGTGTAACGTACATTTATTATTGACTATAGTTGACAGCCTTATCTAGCATGGAGAGGACTGATGACTTTTTTTTCCAAAGAAAAGCCACCACCCTTAACCCTTTCGATGCGACGCCCGAGAATACTCGACGGAGAAAGATGTTCCTCAGAGGCAACGCCCGAGTATTCTTGCCACAGCTATTTCTCTTGATTGCGAGCCCTCTTTAGCCTTGATAGTGTACAAACTGCTCTAGGAGGATTGGGGGATATTTTCTGGCTTAACCATTAACTGGTAACATACAAATTTTGAACGTTATAAGTAACATGCGTCTGTGAGACATGTGCATGGTAAAAATGTTCTTAGGGCATTTTTTTAGTGAAACTGTAAAGAATAAAGGAGTATTATAATAATTAAAACAAAAAAATGTCATTGCTACATTTAAAAATCACGTCTAAAAACAAGCAGTTGTTTCGGAATGAAGTAGAAAGAAAAATATAGGAAAGAAAAGTAAGTAAATTTGGTTTTAAATTGTAGGTTTGCTGCGTACCTAAATTGTAGTAAATAAATCGTTTCAAGTAATAAACGCTGTCGCTCACGTAAGATAAACATGAAAATGATTAGTAACGAGCGCCTAATTAAAAAGGAAAAAAAATACAGGTGCGTACAGCCGCTTTAGGAGAGGGAGTTCGGTCCGCCTGTGGAGGGAATAGGCAGCTAGCCCACGTGGCATCGAAAAGGTTAATGTAAATTGAAACCACAACTTTAGGCACGGATTGTTCACGCCTTACCAACGGGCCTCCAGTAATATTTAAAACAGTGAGATTTGAGTGTCTTAGCGATTTACAAATGGCTCAGTTTTTCCTCTCCTCGCAGTCCTGATGAAAGTTTGAAATTGAAATCAATGTAGGCATAATAACTTACTCTTTATATCAAAATGTAGTTTCAGTAAATATCATGTCCGAATCCTGACTATCTCCAACTCGGTGAGGATTACAGCAAGTCAACATTTCACTATCAAATTAAGTGCACATTATCTGTTCAGTAGAGGCGTGTTCATGCAACCTTTGTGTACAGGGAAGGTGAGAAAGTGAAAGATAAGGAAATTATTAAGCTCATCGGTTTAATTAGGAACTACAACAATTAAATAATCAAATTTTAATTCATGTTCACAATAATGATAAAATTCTAACCTGCAATAATGACTTTAGGCCTGTAGAGACGTGCGTTTTCTTCTAACTTATCGTAATCAATAATACCAGTTTGGGGGTCAACTTTATAAGGAAAGGATTCGAAGAATATAGATGTTGCAGATATCCTCTTCTGAGCAGTCATAAACCCATGGGTGAGATGGCCACCATCGGGCAGATCCAAACCTAAAACATATCATATACTATCATTTCTACGTGTATTAGATGAAAAAATCTCATTTGGGCAGCTTCTGAAGCCCACACAATGTTATTATGTATTTTAACAGTTTTATTCAGCTCATTTAGATTATGTTCCTACTTTCCTATGTTAATTTGGTCCAAAACACTTCTTTTAAATCCTTCAATTTTTATGTATATAAATAATTTATAATAATTAAAACTATTATTTTGTCATATCAATTCAAATGGTGACAATTTCCTTCTCATGAGCCTAGTGGTTGAACTGCCTTAAAACAATGTATGTCTTTTATATATATTTTTCCAAATTGACATTTTCTAACATTGTTTTCTTCAATAAAGGTAAAGAACAAACTCCAAAGAATTCAAGATATTTTATTTGTCGGAGCAAATACTCAAAAAATATGACATATCATGTCAAGAATATATTAATTTTTCTGACATTTAAGAGTCAAAGAATAGACAAATAAATATAAAAACTAAGATTTAATAATATAAGTGAAATCAATTTATTAATTTAATATTTTGAACAAAAAAACTGTTAAATATTTTTTGAGGAAAAAAAATTGTCATAATTTTCAAACAAACAAAGTACTGAAAGTAATGAGGCTGTAATTTTTTTTTTTTTTTTTTTAATTTAATGGGTCTGTATTTGTATGATACAAACTTTATTTCAACTAATACTCTTCTGACTTCACTCACAGTGAATCAAAAATAAAATTTAATTAACTGTGTTTATTCCAAATGATCTCATAGTTTAATATAAATATTGTTAAATATTTACCCATAATACGATCATGAGGTGCACAAAGTGCTGTGAATACTGCAAGGTTTGCGGGAGAGCCTGAATACGGTTGTACATTAACTCCCCATTCGTTTTCGGAAAGCCCGAATGCTTCTAAGCATCTTTTCTGACACAGGATTTCAACTTTGTCAATGAACTCATTGCCTCCGTAGTACCTAAAAGTTAAATGCGATTAAAGAATAACAAATTCCAAAATAGCAATAAAATGAAGTTTATAATATAGTTTACAATGAAGGTAATTTTATTAACTCCTTGGATGGCGTTTCAGTCTCGTTGTTTCGAGTTATGGATGACTCATAATTTATATTTTTTGTCTTAGTTAAGGAAGACACACCTACACTCTCGTGGATTGAAGAGTTTAATCAAAAGAAAAATACATAAACTTAAAAAAAAAAAATAATAATTTCGTTTAGAGCCTGCTGCTCAAATTCAAGAACATAAATATGCTTTAGCTGCACCCGAAAAACCTATTTAATGTACTGAATAACATAAAGTCTTCTTTTTCATACATGGACACCACGCATGTGCGAACGCCAGCGGACACATTTTTGTAACGTTTTTTTTTCATCGCTAAAGCATATTTATCCCCAAAAAAAAAAAATAAAAGAAATATCATCTTTCAACAAATATTAGTAATGAACAATTTGTCAGTCCTTGATATATTTAGAAATATTTAATTGGGCTATCTACTACCCTTTTATAATGCCAACACCATATGACCGACCATCCATTCAGGTACTGCCCACGCCCAACATTGCTTAACTTCGGTGATCTATGGGAACCGGTGCATTCAACATGGCTATTGTAGGAGGCTCAAAATACAATTGCTTGAAAAATAAATAATGCATTAACATTTCATTCAGCTACTTTTAATATATGTTAAACATTATTCACTAATAATGAAAATTAATGATAACGATATTAACTGAGTATGTGATAATTTTAATTCATAAGAAATTTATTTAAAAACTTACCAATCAATGATTTTACACACTCTTGAAATAATTTTTACAAACATTTCTTAAAATAATTACTTAATTTTAACTTATCAAATAATTATTTCCAATAGACCCTAAAAATAACTCTTAAAATAATTATTTCAAATAAATTCTTAAAAAATATTAATTTCATGTAAACCTCCAAATAATTATTTCAAATATCATGTTCAAATATTATTTCAGTGATTATTTGATATAGAGCGAAATAAATGCACTATTTATTTAAAAAAAATAAATAAATACCTACCTTTCAGAAATAATGTTTCATCCAAGAAATATTTAAAATTATTTTATTAAATAATTATTTAAATATCGTTATTATTTTTTTGGGGGGTAGGGTAGCACAGTGGTAGAGCACTCGACTAATGAACTGGAGGACCCAGGTTCAAAACCCGAGTGTGCACTAAAGATTTTTTCTTCTAGTGTCATCGTTTGAGGGTTGGATTCGGGGTCCCAGATCGTCCCTAGGCTCACCCAGCCTTTAATTAATTAATGGGTACCTGAAAAGGGAAAAATCAGGCGGCGAGAGCATAGTACTGACCACACTATCTTCCTAGTGTGCCGTATGGTCAAGAATCAGATACCTCTACAGTATCTGTCCCTCTGGGCCCTCAGTGGCCTGTTACAGTACTGATTTTTTTTTTCTGAAATAATTATTTCCAAAATACTCAACTCTGAGACAAAAATACGTTGCTCATCAACATTTTTAACCAAGTTAATTCAAATGCGATTAAGCTTCAATACACAATTTAATCCTAAATAAAATTGACAGTTTATTTTGAGAGTAATAATTTTTTTAATGGTGTCTAAGGTTCTCCTATGTTCCATTAGGCTGTATTTATTTATAGGCTCCGGAAGAAGCATCTGAGGACATGAAACATGTAGAGAGATTTTAATACATGGACGAATAATGTATTAATTTTAATTAATCATTCTTTTATCTAAAATAATAAAAAAAAAAGTAACGTAAAAATACTCGATAGTAAAAAGTATTCATTTATTAACTTCATTACGATGATAATTACATACAATAGTTTACAATCTGATGATGAAAAAAAAGAAAGATCTATATCAATATATGTATTTTACATTTCTTAATCAATAGGTCAATTGTGATAAAAGCCGTAACTCTTATCACTTTGAAAATTACGCAGAGGTTATGTCAGGCATGGGATATTTTTTAAAGATTATTAATAACAGCTGCTCCTAAGGAAAAATTTGTCCCACATTTTATCTAATTGACTGGCCTTCAGATAAGATCACATCATCATTATTTTTTTTGTAATAAAAGAAAAAAAAAAGAAAAGGAAATTAACATTTCCATCGACTCAAGTTTAAAAGGAAATATTCCTAATAAATTAAAATTAAATTTAGTGCAATAATTGCTTGACTCATTTTACTGTCCAATCAATTCAAAAATCAAAGAAAAAGAAATTGATAAAGGCTTGGGATGTAGAGTGGGTCGAAACAAAACAAATATGTTTTTTCGAGTCGTAATACCGCAAAAAAGTTGCAAAATTGAGAAACTACAAAGGGATAAAAAATATTAAAAATATCTGTTATGTCAAGGTCGACGATGCCTTCGATAATAAGTCACATTTTAAATTACCAGACATGTTTTGTGATCATATCACACTAGTATTTCTAAAGTGACACAACTCAAAATAAAACATCTGAAAATGAGTCAGTCTTGCATATGTAGGGGACGTCTTTCATAGTCCAACTATGATGGTGTGAATAAAACCAATTTTTGAGTTGTATAACTTTAGAAATACTAGTGCGATATATCAAGTATCTACTTTGTATTCAATCAATAAAACTAATGTTGAAGCTAATTTTTTGTTTATCTTTGCTAATAATTATAGTTTTAAGCAATTTTGGCAATATTTGGCAGCCCTTGCATGACCGGGAGTTGCTGTTTTGTTTGCTCGTTGTCCGCGATTCAGACAAAACGTAAAAACATTGTTGTGACTATGGAAAAAAGGATAGAAGCAATGACTAGAATTGATAGGGGAAAATCATTAACGAACATTCCTGCAGAGTTTGGAGTAGGAATATCGATCATGTCTGATTGGAAAAAGAATAGAAAACGCATTGAAGACTTTTGTTTCAAGATGATTTCTAAGGATAGTTTATGGTGGTTATGGCCCATGCAGAAGCAGTAGCAAACATTGAGAAATTGTTAGTGTATTTCGAGAGTCAAGCCAAAACATTGCCAAATGAACTTCTAATGTTAAAGCGGATGTGAGATCGAGATTGTAAGCGATACACTAAACTGAGACAGCAGAAGCTCACTGCCTTTTTTACTACAGAATAGTTCGTAGCTTTATTGAGTAGAGTGCAAATAAATAGTATGTGGTTTTAGGTGAAAGTGTGTCAATAACAATTTCTAAACTCCATTAAAAATATTTCAGTGACTTATATGTTTTTATTTTTTGGTTTTCCGTCATTCTCTGGATAACCCCCCCAAAAAAAAGAGGACCCCCCCCCCCCCCCGATTTTCGTTAACCCGGATTGGCCCTGTTCTCGGTTGATCCGGGTAAACGAGGTTTTACTGTACATTGAGGGTCTTTTTGCGAAGACCACATCCAGTTACTTTTGAAGTAGCAGTAGTGATTGTATCAGTGATTTAGCGCATGCGCATAACTCCTTTGCCTTCCTATTGGAGGATTGGATGACCAATTGCATTCGTTCTTGCTGGGAGTAAAGTAACCTTCAACAGTGAATTAGCTTTTGTTTATGAAAAAGCTCTGCTTATGTTTGTGAGAAAAATGAGTCTTTTACAATTAGTTCGCGATGTTCCTGACAAAGTAAAAGGGATTGGTTTCTTACTGGGAAAAATTAATGGAATCCTATTAATTTTAGCGAGTTGGATAGACTAGAGTCGCTACAATTAATATAATTCTATTAATTGGGAGTTGGATTGACTAGGGTTTTGATATTTTCTTGAGCGAGCGGAAACGCATAGCATGTAATGCCTAATAAATGTAACATATCCAAAAAAGAGAGAGAGAAAAGGAATAAAATATGTTTGTTTACAAATAACGTTGTTTGTTATCCTTCATAACCTGCAAAACAGTCAACTTTAAAGCTTAATAACTTATTTCATAGTTGAGAGAATTGATTTTGATCATATTAACCTTTTTATTAATAAATATTGCTTGCCATTATCTAATATGAATTATAACCGTAGATAACGAGTCAAGAAGTAGTAGATAACCAGCAAAGAACCTATAAGCTAATCAGTAAGCTTATCAGCGAGTACAAGTAACTGTTATAAATCACTACTGCTACTTCAAAAGTAACTGGATGTGGTCTTCGCAAAAAGACCCTACATTGATTACCAAGGGCATTATTAATGAGCTGGCTATATCTAATTGCATCCATTGATATAACTAGTCACTACCACACTCATTAAATATCCAAGGCAAGGTGTAATGATATTTTGACAATCGAATCGCTGATAGAAATCAGCCCACCCTTTGCTTAATTCGAACTTCCAACTCTATTGATCCCTGCTTCAAAATTATTTATTCCAGCCACTGCAAGACACAGGAATTAAATACCTTTGAACTTCGTCGCTGGGGTGATTTCATCTCCTCCTTCATTCCGGCATATATCACTAGCGGTGTGGTTTTTACACCACATATTTTCCCCGGCAATACAGCCGACTTCCTTAGTTAGTACATAATGCTTGTTAGTTAGCTGGAAACATCATGTACCTAAGTAAGCCAGCTGTAATGCCGGTAAAATTTTTCATTAACAACCGCACTGCTGGTGCTAAATCCAGCGAATGAGGAGAGGAATTAATCATTCAGCTTAAATATCTGAACTAATTAACCATTTAATAAAAAAAAATCGTTTAGAGCTTTCTGCTCAAATTCAGGAACATAAATATGCTTTAGGTCCACCCGACAGACCTATGTTATGTACTCTATAACATACAGTCTTCTTTTTCATACATGGCCACCGCACATGCACGAACACCAGTGGACACTTTATTGTGACACTTTATTTTTTTCAGTTTTGTCATCGCTAAAGTATATTTATGCAAAAAGCAGTCCCATAACAGGTCACGAGGGTCCTGAGGGGGCAGATACTATAGAGGTATCTGATTCATGACCATAAGGCACAATAGGGAGATACCGGCCACCTGATTTTCCCCTTGCTGCTTTGACTGCTAGGGGCCATTAGCACCAAGATACCCATTTATAAATTATTTAAAGGCTGGGTTGGCCTAGGTATGGTCAGGAAGGCCGAATCCAACCCATGAACAAAGACACTATAAATTACGATTATAATCGTAATCATATCTCCAGGGTTTATGATTATAATCGTAATCACATCTTTTAAGCCTGTGATTATAATCATAATTGTAATCATGATTATAAGTACGCCCAACTCTGAATAAAACTACATTTGTGAATACAAAATTAAGATGACTAAGGAGGAAGACAATTATTTGCAGTGATCTAAACGCATTACATTTATTTTTATTGTCCTACACCTGTCGTTTTTATCAAGAAACTATGAAGATGTTGAATTGATGCATGTTCTCAATGATTACAAGCAATTAAAATAGTTATTTCTGTTCAATTATAGTAAACAGCAGACGGAATATGATTAGGTTAGTAAAGCCAAAATCCCTTTTATACATTTAATTTTTTACTTGCACACAAAGCCACTTTGGAAATAATCGATCCATTAATAATATCAGCTGAATAATTGACAAAGTTATCATACAATTCATTGTATCTAAATTTACATAACTTTTTTTTTTTTAGGAAGCATATAGGATGATTTTAAATTGTCTGAAAGAACTCATCATAATGCATGAAGGGGAACATGCAAGGTCGAATGTAACAAGCATTGCAAAGCACAAGATTCTCTAATGACACTGTAATCAATCAGTAATATTTTTTATTAAATGTTCAATTATATTGCTGTAAAAATCCTACAATTACAAAGATATTCAAAACTCAAAAAACCTACTGAAATAATATACCTTTGGCCAGGAAGTCCTTCTGAATATTTGTTATGTAAACACGATCCGAGGCATTGAAGAACTGCAAGAGACGTGAAATTTTCCGATGCGATCATTTCCAGGCCTTGTCGTTGTCTTTTCTTTTCGCTTTCCAGCAAATCATAGAGCTCCGGATCTGAGTCCCAAACATTTTGGTTCAAGAGATCAGCAATTCCTACTGCGGGTGCCCTACAACAATACACCAATATAAAACCAATTGAAAAATTGATGGCTTAACAAAGGTAGCTACCAGTCAACATTCATAGCTAGCTTGTGGTAAAGATGGTGTTACATAATTCATTCTGATGATACCATGTGGGGTAATTTAATGAAAATAATTATCCTAAACAAAGACTGTACAATTTTATTAAAATAAAAAACAGAGCAAGAGTTGAAGATACTAAAACAAAAAACACATTGTGGCTCTACAATTAAAATACACATCCTAGTATATCTCCCAACATAGTAAAACGTCAGGTAGAGCAATAATTTGTAAAATAACATAGATTATTAACTAAAAACATTAAAACTACAACCAGAACTCCTATCTCCATATCAAATATTATTATCTTAAGCAAGTATTAACACAATGTTGAATAAACTTGATATTTGATGTAATAAACTTGATATTTGATAAATTTAAATCTCACCTAAGGGTGTGCTGACATTTCTTTGTAGCTTGGTAAATGGAAACAAACTTCTGAACAGTTTTAAACATGATTATCTAGTGAGAATGGTAATGAGATCAGGATATATATACCCCTGTTATTTTTTTTCTGCTCGATTTGGCATATTTTTATTCAGATAGTACAATAATCAGATAAACAAGGTCAAGAAACTCAATTCAAACTACTGGTAAACATTGTATATAAGTTAAAATTGAAAGAGAGGTTTCTTTTTATCAGGCGCATGTCACCAACCACCTGTTGCTTTGGCGATATAAACAAACCGAAATTCAACCCGTTTTCTATCTAAGCTCACACAGATAAGCGCTTTGTTTGTTATCACTTTGGAATTCCTAAAAGACAAGTACTTACTTAATGTTGTTAGTTGTCATTGGTAACACGAAGTGCGGACTAGGATTGAATGAAGGAGAAATCAAGAGCAAGGCTGAGATTCAAATTATCTTGGTGGGGGGCTATCTTACACTGAGAACCGTGGGAGATCCCGCCTTCCCGCTCTTGATAGCATTATCAGTATCCAATTTGTAACGTAGTGACGTAACGTTAGGCGAATTTCTTTAAATTGTCATGCTGATATTAGTTCATTAGTAAATTCAGGGTCATTATATTTTTTTTTTTATCCTAGTTACTTAACATTTAAGAAGCGAACATTTAACACTATCCGTTATTTAAATTTTAATAATAATCTGAAGTAATATTATAAATGGAATTGTGTATAATGAATGGTTGCCTATATGCGCCCCCCCAGGGAATAAATTACATTCTCTAGTAAATATCTTGAAATATTTTTTAATTTAAATACATATCAAGTACAATATGGAAATGAGTCGTAAAAAGAGGTAACTACGCTCAGACATTTTTTGTAGTCATTAAAATTTTAAAAATGAGCGGTTCTTAAACTGTCTATCGTTAAAAAGTCGTAATAAAAATTGCGAAATACAAAAATCATGTGAAGAATGTATATTAAAAACGAACATTTTTTTACCATATAAATGTTATACATGGAGGCCCGGTTGCCGTGAGTACTAAGGCGTATGCACTCCGGGACTAAGGTCATGGGTTCGATTCCCTCTAGAGGGTGTAGCTTTTATTTCAGAAAAAGAATAGGTATCAGCCATATCCTGGCTAGAAAGGGTGGTTACCTATAGATAACCCGTCCTAAAATTCGTTGTCACTTAATGATCGTTAAAACTTAAACAAATAAATGTCTTACAAGACTTAATACTCTCCGGAAGATTGTAAAAAACTATTTAAGAATGAATCACGAAACCAAATGTACTAACTGGATCAGTCACTACATTTAGTAACCCCTATAATTAAGAAGAATGACGCAAAAAAACAAAACAAAAGTTTTTAAGGATAAAAATAAACGGAAATCACTTACACTTGTGTTCTCCACTTATTTACCTTGAAACAGTTACCCAGGAAATGCATCAGCCTGTTTACGAGTATCTTCAATGCTTGTCTCCGGCGAGGACATTTTCCAGAAAAATGGAAACATGCCATTGTGATCTTCATCCACAAGCCTGGGAAACCGAAGAACAACGCTGACTGTTATCGGCCAATAAGTCTGCTGAATACAATGGGAAAACTTCTTGAAAGGCTGATTGAAGCAAGATTAAGAAGCCATATTTTAGACAGCATACCTAACCATCAGTTTGCATTTAAACCGAAGCACTCCTCAGTCCAACAATTACAAAGGGTTTCTGAAATTATAACAGGTTGCTTTGATAAGAAGGAATACGCCACTGGACTGTTTCTCGTCGTAGCCAACGCTTTCGACTCTGTTTGGCACGAAGGACTCCTGCACAAGCTACGGAACACCAAGCCTCCTGCTTATCTCTACTCCATCATTTCCTCCTTTCTTCGTGGGAGGACATTCCAGGGAAGAGTGAAGACAACACTCAGCTCGAAAAGAACTATTAAAGCTGGAGTACCGCAGGGGGCCATACTCAGCCCACTGCTCTACATCTTGTACTGCAGCGATATGCCAGAACCAGACAACTACCTCGCTACCTTCGCAGACGACACACTCATCATCACGAAGAGCACCGACCTCAACGAAACGATTCTTCACTTGCAAGAAGCGGCAGATGAGGTGTGAACCTGGTACCGAAGATGGAAACTCGCAATAAATCCGGTTAAATCTTCAAGTAAAGTTTTTGCACTAAGAAAATTTCAAAATGAAGATTTACCAGAGCTGAAAATTGGTCATCACTCAATTCTTTGGACTCCAAAGGACCAGACTATACGCTCTCTCGGAGTACATCTAGACACAAGACTGACTTGGCGACATCACATACACAAAAAACTACTAGAAGCTCACACACGACTGTTACAAATTTATCCATTAATAAATAGGAAAACTCCCCTAAAATACACCTGTGGTACACTACTATACAAATCGACAGTACTACCCATACTAACTTACGCATGCCCCGTCTGGTTTGGTGCCAGTAACACACACTTAAAACGTTTACAAACTTTTCAAAACAAAGTACTCCGAATAGTGTCAAATGCTCCTTGGTTCGTAAGGAACAGCCAGATCCATAGAGAATTGGAGGTTGATCCATTTTTCACTCACATAGAAAAGCTGGTGCGAAAATATCATCAAACACTTCCAGCTTCCAGGAGTTGCGTCTTTTATCAACTGGGACAAATAAAAATGGCTCGAATTAAACACAGACTATATCAAGACATTTTAAACCTATAAATTTCACTTGAAAAAAAATGTGTATAATACGTTTCTTGTATTGGACCAAATAAATTGATTTTGTTTTGTTTTGTTTTACTTATTTGCCTCAAGGAAATATCCTCTTGGCCACACAAGTCAGGCCTGGCCTGCACAGTCCCGTCTTCATTGGTCTGTATAGTTAATCTATTGTTGTTATCATTCTACTTCGATGGACTGTGCATTCCAAACCTTGAGATAATCCTCACCGTGTATGGGCACCCTAAGAAAGGCAACGAATCACAGCGCAACAAACACTTAATCAGCACAACTCTTTGCACGCAGTACAGTCAAACAAAATAACTGGACGACCCTTACCGACATTAACAACCTACTTAACCTCAGTATAAATACTCTGACATTATAACCCCAGACTCTGTACTACCTCAAAAGAAGATTAATAATGACGTCGTTCTTACATCGAATGCGCTAGCCCACAGAGCTCCAACCGATGTCAGTGACGACAGTCTCCACCAACAGTTTTGACAAGAGCACATTGCAATGTTTGCAGATGGTTCGTGCTACTTTGTCATTAGTTGAGAGTGTTTTAGCAATGTTTCATGTTTGGCCTATTCTCAGCCTCATAATGCCTATTCTTGCCAATCAATTACTCATGCTTTGCCGGCCTATTTTATTTCACTTGATTATTGTCTGTAACTTACGTCCATATATTTTGCCATTAGGTTCCATAAATTTTGATATCATACATTGTATATGTTTTAATATTTTTGTAATGTTATTTTTGTAATGTTATTTTTGTAATGTTATTTTGACTTCGTCGCTCGATAGCCTCTTTTAGTTTAGATTTGCGTGAACATTGTGCATAGCGCCAACGGCCATAGCAAGGTTGGCTATCGGTTCCCATAGATCACGGATGTTAAGCTACGTCGGGCGTGTCCGGTACCTGAATGGAAGACCGTTGACAATTGGAGGGTTCTGAGCACAACTTGACCCAGTCCATTTTTGGCATTTTATAATGTAATCGGATTGAAGAGTATTACTAAAATGTCTCTCTTCAGTGCTACAGGAGACTAGGTCCTATCTTCATTATTTTACCACTTATAGCAGTTCTTGCTACTCATTTGGAAGACATTCTCATTTGTTTTCAGAGCACAAGTAAGCCAAGTACAGGTTTTAACTATTTCATGAACAAGGCTATACATAAAAAATGTGTGTTTAAGTTAAAATCTTTTTAAGACTTATACTGGCCAATAGGATTCATACAAATTCTCTGCAATTAAAACGCATTATACTCATTTTCTGAAAACTGTACAACATGGTCTTAGTCTAGATGTGCTCTGAACCCTCCAATTGTCCATAGCGTACTATGCGACATTATTAGATCTAGGATAGTTATCTAGGAGCACCAATGGAACACAAGAGTAAACTTGGAGAGGTTCCAATAAAGAAGAAAATAGATTAATCGGTATTTCTGGAGCTCGGTCCTGCCCTATTATATAACCACATCATACCTCGACTACCTTATATGCCAACGCCTTAATAGCTGGAGTATACGCCATTAATTAATCAGAATCCAGGACAGAATACAACCACTAGTACCGATTATTGATTTTAATTCATCTGCAAATGTTTTATTATTATTACCTACATGGGCGTATATAAGGGAGGGACTGAGGGGGCTGCAGCCCCTCCCGAAATATTGATTTGATGGTAAAAACTTGTCGTAAAACCTTTAAAAATAAATTAAATAAGATCACTTAGTTCATAAAAAATATTTTATTTTAGTTGCCTAAAACTATCCCAAGCTCTAAATTTTTAGTATTCCATACCCCGGAAATGGTCTCAGCCCTCCCCCCCCCGAAATTTTCCCAGCCCCTCCCGAAATTATTTTCTATATGATTACCTAACCCATTTACGGCCAACACTAGAATTAGCTAAACAATAATATTGGGGTCTCCCGTGGTCTAGTGGCTAGCGCGCTGGATTCATAAGCGGGAGATGGTGGGTTCGATCCCCACCGGCGCCAGAAATTTTCTTATCTCAGGGCTCGCTGAGAAAATTCCTGGCTGCACCCTGGACGTCGGCGCTAATGGCCAAGATTTATGTCGATGTGCCGTAAAAAAAAACAAAAAAAAACAAAACAATATTATTGAACATTATATGAATTGAATACAAAAATTTCGTCCAAGCAATTAAAAAAAACTATGTTTTGTACAAGGAATCTGACAATTTAATTGTAGCAACCCTTATTTGGGTGAAATTAATATTTACATCTTAGTATTCATTAGCGTTGAAATGTAACCAGCGTACTCCTTTTTCAATGGATTAAGAAAACACAAAACGTATTAAAAAAGTATTTTTAATAATTTCAAACCTTAAATGATAAGCTGATGTGATACGAGTAAAACAGAAAAATATTTGAACTAGAGAAAATTTTTAAAAAATCGTTAAATTAATGTTCTATTTACGTATCAGTGGCCTTAAATGGGTTAAAGTTGCTATTGAAAATATTTCTGAAAGCAATAACATTGGCAAACTAGCAAAATTACCCAAAGGAAAAGATACGAGTGACATACAGTGTCTCCCAAAAGTAATCGGAAAAACGAAATTTTGGAATTAAGTTTGTAATTACTTATCAAAAGTACAATTTTTTCGCATTTTTTTAATAACCCCTTAACGTACCATTCCTAAGGATCAAAATAACCTGAAATTCGCACAAAATAATTTGTTCGTAACGAAAATAGAAGTAAGAATAGATTAAAACATAGAATTCACAGGTCACAAAAGAAATCGGAATTTTCGGTTTTTCTTAATTCTAAGCACATTTCTGGGCATTATCGTATCAAATTCATTCTTATGTTGCAGGAAATAGTCAGTACTGGCCCTGAGGTCCCCACAGCTGCATGTTTGACTACAATAACCGCGAGCATGAGGTGGTAAATACCAATCTCGATTGAGACTCGTCTGCGTGAAGATTCTATGCGCGAAAAGAGCTGTAAATTCAAACAAATCAGCCAAGGGACCAGTAAGACTATTTCAACAGTGTCTAACATGATTGAAGGAAACGATAAAGAGGGAATACCCAATTTAGCTCCTGGTAGAAGCGGAGCTGGAGGTCGTTAACCAGAAAAACTGGTTCACCTGGAGGGGGTTTACTCCGGATTCAAAGTAGTTATTCAGCCATACCGGCCGCAAGTATTGTTGTATTGAAACGAAACGTTAATAATCCAAAATAAACCAAAAGATATATCCAAAACAGGGCCGCCACACCTCAGAGCCGGTCCCGGGACCAGATCACGGGCCCCCACTTCTCAGAGCCGGTCCCGGGACCAGATCACGGGCCCCCACTTCTCAGAGCCGGTCCCGGGACCAGATCACGGGCCCCCACACCTCAGAGCCGGTCCCGGGACCAGATCACGGGCCCCCACACCTCAGAGCCGGTCCCGGGACCAGATCACGGGCCCCCACACCTCAGAGCCGGTCCCGGGACCAGATCACGGGCCCCACACCTCAGAGCCGGTCCCGGGACCAGATCACGGGCCCCACACCTCAGAGCCGGTCCCGGGACCAGATCACGAGCCGCCACACCTCAGAGCCGGTCCCGGGACCAGATCACGGGCCGCCACACCTCAGAGCCGGTCCCGGGACCAGATCACGGGCCCCCACACCTCAGAGCCGGTCCCGGGACCAGATCACGGGCCCCCACTTCTCAGAGCCAGAATGAACATTCTAGTACTTTGCTATAGGACTTTGGGCATTTTAAAATTATTTTCATCTTGAGTTTTGAGCAAAATGTGAATAAAAGCCGAAAATCGGTGCTGCAAAAGTCACTTTCGGTACTTTTTTTCCAATTAGCGAGGATCGACCCGGGCCCCCACGGTACCCGAGCCCGGGACAACTGTACCCGGTTGTCCCCCCCCCCCGTGTGGTGGCCCTGATCCAAAAATGCTGCCCTAATTCACTATCCACGTGGACGAAGTTAAAAACCAGCTAGTTGTGTAAAAAAAAAACAAAAAAAACCTTAAAAATAGATTAAATAAGATTACTTAGCTTAAAATTTGGGTATAATAGCGCTTTAGTTTGCTAACTATTCCAAGCTCTAGATTGTAAGTATTCCACACCCCCCAAATGCACCCCCCCCCTCCCCGAAATTATTTCCTACAATCGCCTTTGCCAATGTTAAAAGAGTAGAAGTAAGTATTAAAATATTGTCATTATTATACGGATGCATTGCTACAATTGTTATGAATTAAAAAAATAGAAAGTGACACAAGATAACGAATCTGTGATGTTATAACTATTTCTATACATTTAGATAAACTGATTACGGCATATGCGATAGATATTAGGAGAAAAATAAATTGCGGATAACAGATTATTTGTTCGACTTATGTAAATCAGATCGAATTGACGTATAATAGTGGTTATGTAGCATGGTCGTGTGATGATTGCCAAAAGAGAGCTTATTTTTAAATCATTGGTTTTAGAGAAAATGAAGCGAAGAAAAGTAAAAATTCAATTTATGTTACGCTTTGCTTTCATAATGAGTTGATAAAACACAGCATATCAATTAATCCGTTGGAGAACAAATCATGGAAGAAAACTTGAGAGTTTTAATTAATTTATATACATTTATGAAATTTAGATGTTTGTCTGTTTGTTCCTTATAAAAATCCACGCCGTTTGACCGATTTTGACCAAACTTTTCACCCAGGTAAGTCTTGATCTGGTGAGTGTCATAGGCCGGCTCAAAATAGTCTAGGACTCACATTTCGGAGGACACAGGCATGGGCGTATATAAGGGGGGGGGAGCCCCAGCCCGGGATCGCTAAAATGTATCATAAAAACCTTTAAAATAAATTAAATAAGATCACTTAGTTCAGAAAAAATGCTTTTTATTGGGTGTAATAGCGTTTTAATTGGCCAACTAATCCAAGTTCTGGATTGTTAGTATTCCATACTCCCCACATGTCCTCATCCCCCCCCCGAGATTTTTCCAGCCCCTCCCGAAATTTTTTCTATATACGCCCATGGTCACGGGTTCGAAACTGTGAACCCTGACATTTACAGAAAAGTGAATTGTCAGAAATCGTGACTTTTGAAAAATCAGATATATATAATGGAACATTATTCTATCATGTGTGGTATATTGTCAGCTGTTTGACTAGTGAAGTCCAAAGCTAAATATCCTATCCTCTCCACTCCTGCTTTCTCATGTCTGGTTGCCGATAACTACAAGGTTCCAAGTTCGAGTCGTCCTGTTGGAAGATTGTTTTTCTATTCTTTAACTGTATTTGCTTTATTAGATTTTAATGTTACTTATTTGTTTTCTAATTTATTTTTTTTCTCTTTTAGCACTTTCCTCCGAAGGAAAGTAGCTATTGAGGTTGGACTCATGACGGAATTTTTGAAAAATTTCTTCAAATCTTTATCGATCCTACCTAGTAGATACCGAAAATGACCCCCGTTAAAATTTATTTATATATATATATATATATATATATATATGTCTGTTAACACGATAGGGGGGGGTCCCCGTGGTCTAGTGGCTAGCGCGCTAGATTCATAAGCGGGAGATGGTGGGTTCGATCCCCACCGGCGCCAGAAATTTTCTTTTCTCATCTCAGGGCTCGCTGAGAAAATTCCTGGTTGCACCCTGGACGTCGGCGCTAATGGCCAAGATTTATGTCGAAGCGCCGTAAAAAAAAAAAAAAAAAAAAAAAAAAAAAACGATAGCGGCCAGAGTTTTTGTTTTTTCGTAACGAAACTTGGTATATAGCATTCAATTAGCAAACGATTGAACGAGTTCGTTAACCACCAAAGTCGGTCCATCAGAAGGGGGGGTTTACCCCGAACCCAAAACACTAATTTGACTATGTCAGCCGTAATATTTGTTATATTTCAACGAAACTTGGTATTCGTAGTGGTAATATAGAGAGAAAAGTGAGATATAAAAATGAACTACGTCGGTTCATTAGAAGGGGGGGGGGGTTTACTCCGGACCCACAATACCAATTCGCCACTACCAGCCGTGATTTTTGGTATATTTCGACGAAACTCGGTATTCGTAGTGCTAATTCACAGGTAAATATGTGTTGTAAAAATAAACTAAATCGGTTCATTAGAAGGGGGGGTTTACTCCGGACCCAAATTCCTAATATACTCATACCGGTCGTAATTTCTGCTGTATTGTAACGAAACGCGGTATACGTCGTGGGTAACTCATGAGAAAGAAGTGTTGTAAAAATGAGCTGAATCGGTCAATCGGAAGGCGGGGGTTTAATTTGTAATATATTTCAATAGAAAAGCCAGTCAGACGTAGGTTCACAAAGCCGCCGCAAGGAGCGCTTTCTAACACTAGAGTGACTGTATCCTGTTCCTGCGTTAGATCAAAATACGATAATATGAGTTTTTTTGTATTTATTACGTAGTGTAGTAGGTACCATGTGTAAACATAACTCTGGAAGCAAATTAATAATTGATCAGTTACTCATTACAAAATTAAAAGAGAACTATTCACGTTTTTATTTTATTTATGTAGGATATTTTAAGCAAATTGTTCTGGAAAGCAGTCTACACTACCCAAATTCTGAGGAAAGTGCTTAGTTATGCAGCTCCTGCGTGACGGACTTTTTTGCACTACCTATGAGCAAATTTATTATGGGTAATGAAACAGGTCATGTATTCTCTGAATATATGTATATATCTACATTTATACTTATATAAAAACTGCATGCTGGTTAAGATCAATTTTCTTAATTTCTCTTGAATAAGAAGGGACAACACTGAGTGGAACAAGTTTTGTATTCTGTGAATATATATTATTTATATCTATATATAGAGATAAAGTAGTACCTCTATATATAAGTAAACAGCTATTTAATATAAAGTAGGTGTAGCATGGCATGTCGGGTAACAGTTATTTAATATGAAGTAGGTGTAGCATGGCATGTCGGGTAACAGTTATTTAATATAAAGTAGGTGTAGTTTGGCACGATGAGTAATAGCTATTTAATATAAAATAGGTGTAGCATGGCACATCGGGTAACAGCTATTTAATATAAAGTAGGTGTAGTTTGGCATGCCGGGTAACAGCTATTTAATATAAAGTAGGCATAGTATGGCACGCCGGGTATCAACTATTTAATATAAAGTAGGCATAGTATGGCAGGCCGGGTAACAGCTATTTATTACGTATAAAGTAGGTGTAGCATGGCGTGCCAGGTATCAGATATTTTATATAAAGTAGGTGTAGTGTGGCTCGCTGGGCAACAGCTTTTTTAATATAAATTAGGTGTAGTATGGTAGACTGGGAAACAGCTATTTAATTTAAAGAAAGTGTAGTATGGCAAGCCGGGTAACAGCTATTTATTATAAAGTAGGCACAGTATGGCACGCCAGGAACCAGCTATTTAATATAAAGAAGGTGTAGTATGGCATGCCGGGTACAGCTATTTAATATAAAGTAGGCACAGTATGGCACGCCAGGAAACAGCTATTTAATATAAAGAAGGTGTAGTATGGCATGCCGGGTAACAGCTATTTAATATAAAGTAGGCACACCAGGAAACAGCTATTTAATATAAAGAAGGTGTAGTATGGCATGCCGGATAACAGCTATTTAATATAAAGTAGGAACAGTATGGCACGCCAGGAAACAGCTACTTAATATAAAGAAGGTGTAGTATGGCATGCCGGGCAACTGCTATTTAATATAAAGTAGGTGTAGCATGGCACGCCAGGTAACAGCTATTTAATATAAAGTGGGTGTAGCATTGCATGCCGGGTAACAGCTATTTAATATAAAGTAGGTGTAGTCTGGCACGATGAGTAACAGCTATTTAATATAAAGTAGGTTTAGCATGGCATGCCGGGCAACTGCTATTTAATATAAAGTAGGTGTAGCATGGCACGCCAGGTAACAGCTATTTAATATAAAGTGGGTGTAGCATTGCATGCCGGGTAACAGCTATTTAATATAAAGTAGGTGTAGTCTGGCACGATGAGTAACAGCTATTTAATATAAAGTAGGTGTAGTTTGGCACGCTAAGTAATAGCTATTTAATATAAAGTAGGCATAGTATGGCACGCCGGGTATCAACTATTTAATATTATACTATTTAATATGCAGTTTTATATAAAAACTGCATGCTGGTTAAGATCAATTTTCTAATTTCTCTTGAATAAGAAGGGACAACACTGAGTGGAACAAGTTTTGTATTCTGTGAATATATATTATTTATATCTATATATAGAGATAAAGTAGTTGTAGTATGGCTTGTCGGGTAACAGCTATTTAATATGAAGTAGGTGTAGCATGGCACGCCATGTAACACCTATTTAATATAAAGTAGGTGTAGCATGGCATGTCGGGTAACAGCTATTTAATATGAAGTAGGTGTAGCATGGCACGCCATGTAACACCTATTTAATATAAAGTAGGTGTAGCATGGCATGTCGGGTAACAGCTATTTAATATGAAGTAGGTGTAGCATGGCACGCCATGTAACACCTATTTAATATAAAGTAGGTGTAGCATGGCATGTCGGGTAACAGCTATTTAATATAAAGTAGGTGTAGTTTGGCACAATGAGTAATAGCTATTTAATATAAAGTAGGTGTAGTTTGGCACTTTGGGTAACAGCTATTTAATATAAAGTAGGTGTAGCATGGCACGCCAGGTAACAGCTATTTAATATAAAGTGGGTGTAGCATGGCATGCCGGGTCTACCGAGCCTATACCAGATCTCTGCTGGATTACGGCTGTATAGTATATTCATCTGCCAGCCCAAGCCACTGGGGCCTTTAGATCTAGTCCCGCTGATAGCATTTGTGTAGAAGCTGGAGAACCTCCACTGGAGTATAGACGAAGGTACTTGGGTATAAAGTTTCTCTTAAAATCAAAAACCTTAAATACAGCCTGTACAAAATACTATATGGACAGTTCCATGATAAACAAATACATACAAAAAAATCCAAAACAGAAGCCACTACTCATAAGATACACGCATCATCATACTGATAGAGATACACTACACACACCCACATACACAAACACACCGTTAACATTCCCTCCTTGGAGCGTAAAGAACTACAAGATTGACTTAACACTAGCACAATTTTAAAAAAAATCATCCACTATCCAACAAAATTTATAAAACCATATTTACCTCACTTTTGGCAGACAAACGTAACCATATTCACATCTACACAGACAGATCGAAGACACCATCTGGAACTGCAGCAGCAGCCATTAACGAAAACCAAACACATTCAATCAAATTACATGACAACACAATTATCTACACAGCCGAATTACACGCCATACACTTAGCACTTACAAAACTACATAACACTGAAAACACAAACATACTCCTATGTGCAGACTCACTCAGTTCTTTACGCTCCCTCAATAATATTTATACTAACCACCCAATAATTAAACAGATATACGAACAATTACACAGACTCAGCAATCACACACTTACATCAGTAGACAAAAATGCAAAAGACGCAACAAATAAACAGATCGTAGACATTGAAAACATAACGTTAGATGATTTAGTTCACACATTACGCACACATATATTAAACGACTGGTTGCAACACTGGCTACAAACAAACAACAAATTATCACAAATTAAGAACACAGTAAAAGCATGGAGTAACGAACAACATACCTTGACAAGAAGAGACCAAGTAGTACTGACCAGACTTCGCATTGGACACTCGTTGCTCACACATAATTACCTCATGGAAAAAAAAAGACAAACCGATATGCAGAGTTTGTAACACAACACTGACAGTTAAACACATACTCACTGAATGTAAAAGACGCGACAAACTGAACATTCCACACGACCTACAAGAACTTCTCGAGGGTAGTCCATACATAAACTCTATACTTCAATATTTAAAAGACATAAACATTTACCACAGAATCTGAGGAAACGAAAGATATTTTAAGATAATTTATTTATTTTTATTTTTTTTATTTATTTTTTTTCCCTCCCTATCATGTAATAATTACTCAATTTTACTTGGTCTTTAATGGAAAACCACAACATGTAGCATCCTCCATGACCTAATAAATAGTTAAATAATGGCAGTTAGTTTTAGTGATAAGTTATGTAAATACATTAACTATAGTTCAAATAGCAAGGCTCTAAATAATGTTTAGCAATTAATTCTTAACACAAACCTACTAACTTTTGTCTTATGCTCTCCTTAAACTTTTTTTTTTGTTTGTATTTAGTACTATAAGTCACTGTTAATTGTGAATATATAAATTTGTATTTTTTATTGTATCTTAAAAAAAAAAGAGCAAGTCGCCGTCGTTGCGAAGCTCGTAAAATAAATAAATAAAATATTTAATTTAAAGTAGGCACAGTATGGCATGCCAGGAACCAGCTATTTAATATAAAGAAAGTGTAGTATGGCATGCCGGGTAACAGCTATTTAATATAAAGTAGGCACAGTATGGCACGCCAGGAAACAGCTATTTAATATAAAGAAGGTGTAGTATGGCATGCCGGATAACAGCTATTTAATATAAAGTAGGCACAGTATGGCACGCCAGGAAACAGCTAATTAATATAAAGAAGGTCTAGTATGGCATGCCGGATAACAGCTATTTAATATAAAGTAGGCACAGTATGGCACGCCAGGAAACAGCTATTTAATATAAAGAAGGAGTAGTATGGCATGCCGGATAACAGCTATTTAATATAAAGTAGGCACAGTATGGCACGCCAGGAAACAGCTATTTAATATAAAGAAGGTGTAGTATGGCATAGCTAGTAATATAGCCGTATAACAGTATGTAATATAGCTGAGTAACAGCTAGTAATACATAAAAATGAAATACTTATATATATATATATATATATATATATATATATATATATATATATATATATATATATATATATAAAACAATCGACTTTATCTATATAATGTTAGAGGCAAAAAACAAGTCAGATTTTCCTCCTCCCATGACCTTAAACTTATTTTATCTTAGCTTAAAATAAAAACAGTTAAAAGTTTGTCTTAATCTTTGGCAAATATGTAAATACATGTAAAAATATTAAATGTAATATCAAATTGACGTTAGATATCAGGCACCACAATAGGAAACGGACGATGTCCTAAGCGGAAATTGCTCCATTTAAGCACCTCTTGACTATGATCACTGCAATAAAGTCCTTTCTGTGAGTCACTTAATGTGTGATTCAAGAAGGGAAGTATGCATCAGAGTAGGATATTCACAAGATATTTACATTCTTCAAATAAACTCTTGAGATTGTAGTAAGTATGGAAAATTTCTAACAATACTTTTTATATGATTTTAAGGGATGGTTAGAATTCGGCTAAGAGAAATGACACATTTTCAAAAAAATTTATATTTCATTGTTTCAGCCTGCTCTTTGCAGCCTTCTTCAGCAACCAATGCCTAGGAGATAGAGAAAGACCTTCAACGGATTTGAATTAAATTTAAAAAAGAAGGAATTCTAGTATTGCTGTTGGAGATAATTTGGTGACCATCCTTCCTTTTCCCCTGTATCCTTCAAATATAGATTGTAATAAATAAGTAAATAAAGAAGAAATTCTTTAAAAAAAAACGTTTATAAAAAATATATTTGAACTCATTCAAGAATCTTGGCATGTTTTAATCATGGTTATCAGGACTCAAACCATATCATCATTGTAACTAGATGAAAACAGGTCAAACACCTCCACTTTTATTCCTTTTATTCAACAGGATATTTTCAAGGGCACAACCTCATCCTCAGTGTCAATGTTGCAATGGTGAGCCGATACGTAACATGTCAAAAAGAGCTTGACAGGCTATATAAAAGGAATATAAATTGGAGGTGTTAGACCTGTTTTTCATCCTATTTACTATGACGAACATTTACCAGCCAACTAACCACTATTGTAGGAATTCAGACTGTCAAGCTTCTGTTGGCTTGTTACGTTTTGGCACACAATCGCACAAAAAGGACACTGAGGATAAGGTTGTGACCTCGAAAACATTCTGTTCAACAAAATGAATATAAAGTAGAGGTGTTTCACCTGTTTTTCAAACTAGATACTATGATGAATCTTCACCAGCCAACCAATCACAATTGTATGAATTTAGCCAGTCAAGCTTCTGTTTTCGTTACGTTTTGGCACACCATCACACGAAACAAGGACACTGAGGATGAGGTTGTGACCTCTAAAACATTCTGTTGAATAAAAGGAATATAAAGTGGAGGTGTTTGACCTGTTTTTCATCCTAGCTACTATGATGAACCTTCTCCTGCCAGCCAACCACAATTATATGAATTCAGCCTGCTAAGCTTCTGTTGACGTTATGTTTTGGCACACCATCGCACGAAAAAAGGACTCTGAGGATGAGGTTGTGACCTCGAAAACATTCTGTTGAATAAAACGAATATAAAGTAGAGGTGTTTCACCTGTTTTTCAAACTAGATACTATGATGAATCTTCACCAGCCAACCAATCACAATTGTATGAATTTAGCCAGTCAAGCTTCTGTTTTCGTTACGTTTTGGCACACCATCACACGAAACAAGGACACTGAGGATGAGGTTATGACCTCGAAAACGTTCTGTTGAATAAAAGGAATATAAAGTAGAGGTGTTTGACCCGTTTTGCATCCTATTTACTATGATGAACCTTCACCAGCCAATCAACCACAATTATATGAATTCAGCCTGCTAAGCTTCTGTTGACGTTATGTTTTGGCACACCATCGCACGAAAAAAGGACACTGAGGATGAGGTTGTGACCTCGAAAACGTTCTGTTGAACAAAAGGTATATAAATTGGAGGATTTTGATATTTGTTTTGTCCTAGTTACTGTGATGAACCTTCACCTGCCAACCAACCACAATTGTATGCATATCATCATTATTCCTAAATCACGTGTTGCGGAAATATAAGAATATTTTATTGCTTGGAAATAAATAAACCAAAACGGATGCACATTACAGAAAACAGCGACTTTTATTAATTTAATTATATTACACTTAAATCTTAAACAATATTGTACATTTAATAAAACAATTTATATAATTATATACAAATATACAACCATAAAAGAAAGAGAATCATATAAGTACTACATACACATTCATTTACCCCTCATAATACTTTTAAAACCGGCAGGCATTTAAAATATCCAAACTCCCATAATATGTGTACACATTAATAGAAAAAAAATATTAAAATAATGACATCTATACCTTACATTATCTACTTGTCGCTCACTATTTCTTGACGAGAGTTAAGTAAGAAAACAGTTGGTAACTATTAATAAAGTTTGTAAAGTAGGAAGTATGAAGGTTAAGTGTCTAAGTATTACATTTGTCAGTTTAAAAATGAATCAGGAATAAATTACCAGTATTTTTATAAAAATAAAAAGTAAAATATAAAATTAAGTATTGTCAGTCTTTCATAATGCAATGAGAAAATGCTATCAGTACGTTTTTTCAGGGCAAAAATCCACTGATTTACAGATCTTGGCTGAACAGATCAATACTGGCATTTAGAAACGAAACAATATGATCAATATCCACCCTTTAAATTCATAGGACACACAAAAAATTGATACTCAGAAGACCTAAAATTAAATATTTATTTTCTTCTGAATTTTTATTTTTCCCAGCCTGTAGACGTAATTTTATTTTTAATTAATAAAGACTTTAGTTATGTATTCGTACTAATATAGAAATGCATCAAATATTTATGGGAAAGAATGTATAATTTTATTTTCTATTGTATTCTCAATCAATAAAATATGATGAGAGGTATAGAAGACTTTTACTGTGTAGATACAATTTATAAAAAAGAGACCATTTATAAAACCTGGTAAAGGTTAAGTGTTTTTTAGTCACATATAATAAAAGTTTGGAGATATTCACCGGTCTCTATATTGCAATATTGTATGCATAAATCTATATCACAATCTTTTCCCCATAAAACGATCAACAATAAACAAAACAAGTAAAACATCTCAGAACAATTTTACACAAAAATAATCACAATTTTACAAATCATTTACAAAATTAAAAATTACAGTTTAAATTAATGTACATACAGGTTTTTTCGAGGTATCACAAAACATATATACAGATAAATTATATGCAAACAGGATTATGTATATATGTATATATATAAAATGAGTTCTATAGGTTACTCCAAGTTAAAACATTGTCTCAAGAAGTGTATCATAGAATGGTAAAGGTGAGGTCGTACATCACTCAAACCGTGGGCTTCATCTGGATAGCTCTGAAAATTAAATAAACATACATTACTTTACATCATCATTAAATATATACGTGTAAAAAAAGGATATGTACTTGCTAAAATTACGATTACTATGGGCGTATATAGAAAATTATTTCGGGAGGGTCTGAGAAAATTTGGGAGGTATATAATACTAACAATCTAGAACTTGGAATAGTTAGCCAATTAAAACGCTATTACAACCAAAAAAATTATTTTTTCTGAACTAAGTGATCTTATTTAATTTACTTTTAAGGCTTTTATGACAATTTTTTGCTGATTTTGGGGGGGGGAGGGGGCTGCAGCCCCTCAGCCCCCGTTATATAGGCCCATGATGACTACTTGTATGTCTAGGCAACCCTCTTTGGCCTGGACTACTTAAGGACTCGTCACTCCCTTAGACAGCCATGACATCTTGAAGAAAGCCTTACAAGACAGCAACTCGTAAGACCATCCATGTCCATGGAGGGGAGCCCGTTCCACTGAGTTAGTTTTACAGGACGGCATTAAAATAGCTAAGTCTCCATCACTCGTCTGTTCTCATTTCTCCTAATATCTAGTCAGATATTTCGGCGATAGTATAATATCTAAGGAGCATGATCTCTGTATACATATCAACCAGCAAAACTCAAATAAGGCACTGCAGAGGGATCTGAACTATACAAAAGGGCTGGATAGCAGAGGGAAACCTCTATTTAAAAGGCTCAAATTGGATTTTTATGAACTCTAGGAGATACTAAAGTGACTAGGGCTTTAAAAATTAACCGTTAGATATCACAAAAAGCTGTCACACCGGTGGCTTTCAGTCCCGAAGATATTGGCCTTGTTACGAAAGTGCCTGACAGGCCATGGAGCATGCCGGCCCGTTGTCACGAAAGTGGCTATCGGGCCAAGGGGCATGCTTTGCCATTGTCATGAAAGTGGCTGTCCTCCTCGAATGCGTTCAATCCTCATAACAATAATTCACATTTATTAGCTACACCCAATAAAGATAATTTTTCAACCAAAGTGATAAATTTTCATTCTGGAACAAACCTGCTGCTCGAAGAGTATGTCCTTCAGTTCTAAAGCTTTAGCAAGCATCATAGACTGTTGGTAGTGAACGTTATCATCAAGAGTTCCGTGAATGAGAAAATATTTTTTCTTCCTCAAATTCTCTACTTTGCTATTTAACGAAGCTTGTTCATATCCTGCAAGGTTGTCCTCAGCTGTTGGTAATCCCATGAACCTCTCCGTGTACAGGGTATCTGAAGAAAATTTAAATATTACTCATTAATAGTGACAAATATTATTATTAGAGGAAAAATAATTTTAAAAATCTATCGACTAATAATAGAGAAAGAAAAAGAATTTCATTATATTATATACATTTTCTTTGGTTTAAATTGTCTCACAAATGAATTTGTACAATAATTACAAGTAGAATAATACAATAATAAAAAAATTATTATCGCTGTGTGCAACAAAGATTTTTAGAGACTGGTACAATTAAAATGTATTGGAACAAAGCAATACAACAAACTGATTATTTACAAATCACTACTGCAACCCATTTGGACATACGGTTCAGAACTATGGGGAACTGCGAAAACATCGAACATCAGACGCATTCAAACATTCCAATCCAAGGTCCTAAGAGCAATAGTCGATGCTCCCTTCTACGTTTCCAACCTCAACCTCCATAAAGACCTCAATATCCCACTCGTTAAAGATTTTGTATTATCCAGATTCCAAAGTTTCCATCCTAAACTTTCCACTCATCAAAATCCTGAAGTCCTCTCCCTGTCAAGCGTCACCCACCCACTCTCTCCACCGAGACGACTCAAAAGACATTGGCCTAGAGATTTGCTGCAGTGACCAAGTGAAGTGTTAGCAATGGCTTTCTCTTTGTTCAAGTGCGACAATTTTCTGTGGCTCACCGATCTCTCTTCGACTGCAGGCCTTTCTCAATGTCATCTGATCGTCTTACTGACGTTAATTGAGGATGAAGTTGGGAGGCCTTGAGCACAGAACCTCCATATTGTATCATATATCATATTACCAGATGTATTTATATACAGGATGTAATAATCAATAATGAAATATGTATGTAGTTAAAAAAAAAAAACAAAAAAAAAAAAAAAAAACAAAAAAAAAAAAAAAAAACATATGTAGAACATTTTTAAATGAACATCTATGATATAATTAAAATAAATAAATAAAGAAGAAAAAACAATTCTTTTGTTGGCAACGTCCCTCAAACAAATTATTACCATGAAACTGCAGACAAAAATCCTAAAAACAACAATAAATGAATCTGTACAATAAAGCGACAAGATAAAACAAAATGTAAACAGTGCCTACCGTATAGGAGCCAATCGGTGACCGGTGCAACAGAAATACCACACTTGAAGATGTCTTCTTTATCTTCAGCCAATGCCATTCCAGTGGCATAACCTCCGTAACTCCAGCCCCAAATTGCAGTCTTTTCTTTGTCGAGATACTTCAACGTGTTCAACAGGTGCCTGAAATCAAGGGAAAAATTAGTGAACCAGCGTAATAGGAAAGTTCTGCTTCCATAATTAATAATCATAAATTAGCATAGAAAAATATCAACTATAGGATGTTAATCTAATATCAACTGATTTACACATTTTTTTAAGCAGTTTTATATACAGTCAGAACAAAATGTATTGTAGCAAGGGAACAAATGTTTTAAAAAGAACCTTGTCCCAATAAATTTTGTTATTAATGTAATTGTTATTGTAAGAAACAAATATATGCTTAAAAATTAGTTTTTATGTCCATTATGAATTAGAAAACACATAAAAAGTTTTTTAAAAATTAACAAAAAATATAAACAAAAATAAGACATTACAAAAAGTATTGAAGCAGCTATATTTTTATTTAATATAAACATTATTCTCATATCGTCCCTACCTTGTCAAACTAACGAATATGCAATATCTCATTTTTCAGATTCGAGACTTTGCTCTTGGATTGTGGACGATATGGCTTGTCACAACACAGACCCTTCAGAATAAAGGGCCTTATAGGGGGCCTTAAATAAAGTATCGAATTTTATGCCCTAAATAAAGTAAAAGTATAAAGTATAGAATTTTATACGATTTATAGATAAAGTATCGAATTTTATGCCCTAAAATAAGAATAAGACCACTTTTCAATATATTACTTCATCAATTAATAGAATATGTTTGTTCTCTAATTACCTTCGATTTGCATATTCGATAGTTTGACATGGTAGGTTTTTAGAACTTCTACGTTGTCTTAGGATTGAAACGACTATTTTTGTTGTAATGGTGTCAATTCTGTCCATTATCTACCAAGCAAATTTTTATTTTCTGCTCCTTTATTTTTCTCTCAAGATGAGCTCATAAATGCTCTAAAGGCTCTATGTCAGGAGATTGAGGAGTTTTTGACATTTTGGGATACTTTTTGTAACCGCTTATTTTTGTTTATATATTTTGTTAATTTTAAGAAAAATATTACACATTTTCTAATTCATAATTGACATTAAAACTAATGTATAAACATATATTTATTTGTTACAATAACATTAATAACAAGTTTCTTAGGGTTAGGTTATTTTTCAAACATTTCTACTGCTCCCGCAAATTGTTTTGACTGTATATTTTATTTCTATGTTTGTGCTATACAGTCTATAAAAATGGTCAAATTCAATTTGGAACAGACGTACTTTTTCTTAAATAAAGTATCAAGTTAGTTCTCCAGCAGAATCTGCCAACCAGACATTTATTTGGAAAAATGTATGCAAAACATTGTACCGATTGCAATGTTTCATATTAATGCCTGGGTATTAACCCAGATACTCTTGTGCTTCCAAAACTTTTTTTAGAGTGATTTTGATGATTAGAAAGTTATAAAATCATTTTCAATATGATATCCAAAACAGTTTTCTAGAAAAGTAGAAAAAAGGAGAGTTTTGGTTGTGGATACTCCAAAAATGTTCACCGTTTTTTCAAACATTTGGCAACCTTTCAAACAAGTATACCTATACAAATTTTGATTATGTTTGGAGTGTAGGATTTATTGCAAAATAAAATATATAATCTATAGATATTTATGCTTTGAAGCATATCTTCATGAACATGAAGAACTAAAACCAGTTATAATTGGTTTTCAAATGTCCTGTGTCGTCTACTATGTTGTCAATACCTATACAACTTAGCATCAATAGTTTAAAATCTGTGGAATCCAGAAGTTAAAAATATACATATACAGGAAAAATTATATTCATGACATTCTTATAACGAATACTCACTTAGTGATATTAAGTTGATCAAATATTTCGACTGTGCCTAAGTTCCTGTAAACAGCAAAGAGTGTCTTGTCTCCTTTGAGCCCAGAACCTCGACCATCAATCTTTGCGTAGACAATGCTTTCATTGACAACCAAAGAGCTGTACCACTCCACGTTGTATCTTTGTGAGACGACGTTAGAATCGGGTCCGCCATACCTATAAAATAAAAAGGATAATTACTTATTTTTCTGATTGAATACATTAATCAATCTACTATATATTTGTTGAATACCACTCACTCACTGACCTATCAACGCCCATTCCAAACCACTCGACTGCAAAATTTTAAATTTTGCATGGACACTCCCTTAAGGATGTAAAGGAAAGACATTAAGAAAGGTTTTTTTTTTTTCATATTCAAATTTTTAAGTATTTTAGAGAGGTTTGAATTTTTAGATGGTTGTGGTATTTTTCCACATAACCTGGTTTGTTTACCATTTACATAACCTAGTCCATATTTTTCAACCAAGGATCTTCTAGAATTTTGAATACTGTATGTATTGCTATGGGAACTAATTCATACTGACAGAAATTTATAATTATTTTAAGAGCATTATAGAAAACAAAGGATTTTGCCATGTTTTAAGTATCAAAAATATTAAAGAAAACAATAATAAAACTGTTCAAGGAATTCTCAGCCACTTTCATATTAAAAAGTTTGTCAACCAAAAGCAGTCAGAATCAGCTATTACTGCTGTAAATTTCAATTCTACTGAAGTTGTTTTTCAACTTACATAGCTTCCCCTTGAATGAATTATCAAAATAAAGCAAGGAATAGCTTTATATTGAAATTCTGAAGATTCTAATGTGTAAAGGTACACAAATTATTAACCCTTTCGATGCAACATCCAAGTATACTCGAAGGAGAATGCCGTACCTCAGAGCTGATGCCCGAGTATCCTTGCAGGAGAATGCCGTGCCTCAGAGACGATGCCAGAGTATTTTGGCAGGAGAATGCTGGGCCTCTTGATTGCAAGTCCTCTTTAGCCTTGAGTGAGGTATGGGGGATTATTTCTCCCCAGCCTCAAAAATCTCAATCTTGTCAGTAGTCACATCAAATATCGGTCAAGAAAAGACGTTCAGTCAGTTTTCGTATTTTGCTTTAGACCATTTTAATTTCATGACACTTCATATTTTATTTAAATATAAACAAAATTAATTGAAAAACAGTAATAATATATAATAATGTTGTATAATAATTAATAATTATATTATTTTTGTGTAATCAGGAGCCTTACACTTGAACCAAAAGAGGATATTTTGTTTCTCCAGAAGTGTCTAAGCCAGGAGGCTTGAAAATCTGTACGTGCACTTCATGGCCGCCCTCGATTTCAATCATCAGTTCTTCGTTTTCTGGGAGGGTTACATCTTCTAGTTTTTTCTTCAAACGATCATTTTTCTCCCAAGTCATTACCTTCTCTCCTTCCTGAAATAACAGCAATGTATCATGAAAATTAATAATTGTATTGTAATAACGCATAACTAACAAATGGCCTAAAATATTATGTTATATATTATATGAATTTTGGTTATTACCTCTCCTTATTTTGATAAAGGGTACCTAGACACAGGAATTAATGTAGATTAAGAAGGCGATAGAGTGGACAGAAAGTGTGCTAGTGTCCGTGAGTGACTGGAAGTGAGAAGGAACCGATCAATCTGGAATGGGAGAGGATTGGCATAAATCAACCGGAAGTGATCGAGAGTGACCCGGTCACAGAAGTTAACTAGAGTGAAGCAGAAGTGAAACAGTAGTGAGCCAGAATGCCCCTGCAAGTTGCTGTGGCCACTGGAAGTGGGCCTGAGTAGACCGGAAGTGTACTAATATAGGATTGGAACAGGACTATTAGTGGACTGGAAGGGGACCGAAAGTAAACTTACTAAGTTTACCGAGAGTTAAATAATTTGTAGTTGTATTGATATTTAAACATTTTTGGAGGCCCAGCGGTGGCTGTGAGTGTTAAGGTGTGAGCACTTAACACTCCGTGCCAAGGGTTGTGGGTTCGATTCCCACTGTGGAGTGATGGCTTTTCTTCAGAAAAAAATAATAGGCAGCAGCCCTTTCCTGGCTAGAAAAGGGTGGTAACCTATAGATAACCCATCCAAAAATTCTTAGTTAATAATGATGGATGTTAAAATTTAAATAAATAAACATTTCATAACTAAAGTAACAATTAGCATTAATTTTTTTTAATTTTACGTGAGGTTTGTGCTACACTGCTACGATGACAAAATCTTGTTTAGACAGGGTGGATTTCAGCTTGACTCATAGAGAATGTAATACAAACTAAACTAATCTTTGAGGAAAAACAACATTACCATTGTTTATAATCCATTAACTAGACTTTAGATTATATTCGTTTACTTGGAAAACACGTCTAAAAAAATGAATATTCAAAACCTGCATTATTCTTGCACCAACCCTATATATATTTCCAAGTGGCTTTAAAGGGAGGTTCAGAAGAACTATACCTTATTGTAAAGATGCATTTCAGGTACCGCTGGTCCAGCACATGTTTCCATGTAATAAGCAAAGTTCTTTGTTGAAAATTCTGCTCCAGCATAAAGACATTTCTGATTTTCATGAAGGCAACTAATGCACTCGATAGGACCACCCTGTGTTTTCACCCTATTTAGCCTTAATTCACTCGGTTTCCCCTCTGGTGTTGCCAAGAAATATCTAAAATGTAAAATTGAAAATATAAGTACATGTAAAGTGACGTGAAGGTATTTAAGCTAAACTGTTGGGAAGCAAAATTAATTTGAATCAGATTTTTTATTAATCCTTCCCTTCTTTTTTTTAGTGTACTCTATATTCCGAGATTGTTATGAATCTATGGTGAAGGATGGTCAACTCTTTGAATGAGCCCATTTCTATTTTTAAGTTCACTACTTCTAAAATCACTATTATCTGAGTTCACTGGAGTACTGAACAGCACTCCAGCACTTAATTTATCAATTAACATAAACTCGATCTTACTTTTGAATTAGTAGTGAATTTTTAATTATCAAGACAGAGATTGTCGGGGTTTGATCATGAGGAGTGAACGGATGTTTGTGTAAAATAAAATTCAAAATACGTACATATATATTTAACTCTTTTTAATGAAATATGCAATAAAAAATTAAAAATATTTAGCGAACAAATACCTAAATCAGTATAAAATATTGAAAAGAAAAGCATAAATAATAAGCAGGGATTCTTTCATTATGAAAAGAACAAAAGTTAAAAATATATTGAACAAAGGGACTAATACTCTATAACATATTGAAAAATAAAGCATAAATAAAATTTAGGAACATACTGTAAAAGGAGAAAAAAGAAAGAAGAAAATAAAATAAATTTATACAGATGAACATTATTTTGGAAAATTGTTTGCAACAGAACACATTTTGAAATTGTCAAATGTGAAATGACGCCAGTCATATCTTGTAAGGAGGTATACAGTGGGGTCACCCATTCATTCAATTTAGAGGTACAAAAGTTGTTTCAAATTATTTATAAATAATTACTTACAAGTGAGAGTCATCCCATGCCAGAAGATCAGTGACTGTAAATTTTCCGGATGTAAGAGACTTCATGTTCGTTGGATTTGACATGTTCACCTTGACTAAATGTCGGAAATTGCCGAGTTTCCCTTCTTGTTGTCTAGGAAGGATTAAACCTAATTGTGTCGTATCCGGAGAGACAATCATTTCGGGTAGTGAGATCCAGCCGTCTTTCTCTTCGTATGACATCACCTGAAATATTTAATAAAAATTGTAAAAATCATAAAACATTTCTTTAAGCACTATCATGAAAATGATTTCATAGATTCACGTCTTTAAGAGTAGCAGTGGTCATCTTAACCAAAAATTGTTTAAAATGTTTGTTAAAGAAATAAATGGATATTTGAATTTAAAATTGGTATAAAATCTGCTAGGAAAGAGGAAGATTTAATAAACACAATTGTTTTAGGTATTGAGGTGAAGATAGTTAGCCGTTGAGGTGATGCAAAGTTAAGGGATGTTTGGGATTCGGCTAGGAGAAAAAATGTCAGATCCTCAAGTGAAAAGTCCTTCTTCATTAGCTGAAGAAGAAGGCTGCCAGAGTGCAGCCGGAACGACCATTATAGATTTTTGCTTGAAGATCTGAGATTTTTTCTCCTAGCCGAGTCCCAACCATCCCTTGACTTCGCATTGTTTTAGGTTTTTTTTTTTTTTTTTTTTTTTCACAATTGTTTTTGTTTACAAAATACTTTTAGGAGATAAAGAAAAAGTGTACCATTCATATCCTGGTAGTTATGGGCGCCTAGTTTTGCTGACCAAAGTTATTCTAAGAACGAATAGGTAAGTAGAAATTTAAATTTAATTTTACATAATTCATTTTAAAAGAAAAAAAGAAACTACCTGTTGGCATTTCCTGTTGTGCATGAAACACATGATAATATCCATTTCATTTTGGACTCTATTCATCCAAACGGCAAGCAATTGTTGTGGAGCTGCCCACTTCACCTGAGCAAGGATTGGTTCTCTGAAAAACAATAAATACTTTATTTACTAGCCGTAAAGTAAGTAAGGCAGTATACACCATTTGTGAGTTAACCCCTGGTCTGTATAAAGTGTCTGGAAATTTTATTTAAGTATGTTGGCAGCAGTGGAAATCTAGATTATAGATGCTCACTGCTGCCAACATACTTCACCGAAATTCCCCTCGAGTCTATCAGACCCTTAATACACAGCAGGGGTTAATATTCAAATTATTTATTTTTTAGAAACATAGTCTTGCAAGGCTCTAATTTGAACCCATGATCTCTCGTTTTACACTCGGTTGCGTAGAAAATTACACTACTGGGACTCTTAGCAAGCCAATTCATCAAAATGAGCCAGATATTCAAATAGATGGTGTTTGATCGCAAGTAAAAAAAAAAAAAAAAAAAAAAAGATGTTTTGTGGATGGGATTAACACAAACTCGCCACCTGGACACACTTCACAAAAATGGCAAATTTACTATGGAAAGATGAAAAGCAGCAATGGATCATATCTTGGACAAAATGGATAATTAGGTCATGATGGAGGGTGCGATTTATAACATAATAAGGAGCATTGACTATGGTATGTAGGACCTTTTTTTTTTTTTTTTTTTGTTTTGTTTTATTGTGTGTCAACCTTTTAGGTCATTAACGCCATTTCTTTGAGTCTTTGAGAAGCGAATAATCTGTGATGGTTATAATCATCAAAGATTATTCCTGTAGGGCCTTTGAGTGGAATGTTTGATACGTAGGATCTAAAAAATAAAACTTTCAATTAGGAATGGTATGAGTCTAACATTGATGTTGTCATTTGTCAATTACTTTTTACAAACTTGTACCTTCTTATTCCGGAATAGACAAAACAACAATTCTAGGTTTTAATTTGTGGGAAAATACAAATCAATAAAATCTTGACCTGTGCTACTTTATAAAATAATTGATATTCTGACCTCAGATAAATATTACGCTACGTCATCTACCTGAAGCGTTGACTCTTATGGATGAATTGACTCAATAAGAACAATAAAATTGACAGCAACATATTATAAGGAATTAAAAGCTATTATTATTAAGATAAATAACTAAATCTGTCTTAACTAAATATGAAAAAGAAACCTGAGTGTATCTCTGGGTGGAAGATCCAGTTGTATGATGGGCTGTGTAGCTTGTATCTGTGCCAAGTCAATAACACTCAGAGTAACACTTGGGTTGGGTCGGCCGGGCTGCGAACAAATAATATATCATTAAACTACTAATATAGATTATATAATTTCAATTAACACATCCAGTTATGCTTTATCGGACTAGCATAGTATGGTAGATATTAATAATTTCTTAACCATTTACAGACCAAACCCAGTTCCAGTTGAAGTTTTAAGATTTTCTTATTATTATTAGCTTTATTTGTATATTAAAATATTTCAATGACCTTTTTTAGAAAAAAAAATGCTGAATTGTATGTTTTATTTAATGTTCCCAAATGGTAACAATGGCTTGTTGAGGGGTCAGAACAGCGATAAGTCACATATTATGATTTTCATTTATTTAATTTCTAATGTCCACTTATACATAACACAGAGTTTTGATAAGTGTTAACTACAGGTTATCACACTTTTCTAGCCAGAAGAGGGCTAATTCATTTTCTTTATTCGAAAGAGAAGCGACTACCTAGTGGGAATCGAACCCATGACAAAGTTAGTAGTTTGAACCTTTATCTTGACATCATCAAAGGCTCAAGAGAAATATTCGAATCTTCTGCAGATGACCAATACAACATTTTTTCAGTTAGAAAGTGATAATCACTAAGTATCATAAGTACAAAGAGTTTCTTCCGCGCAATTTATTCCTGGCCAACTTCAATATTTTCTTCTTTGTTCGTATTTCAAACAAAGCAAATATATTCATTGTTCTATTTTGTGGATTGATCAATTTTTATCTTGAATCTTCTAACATGAAAATTTTTATATTTTTTTTAATCTTAATATTGAAAACTTACAATTTTAACAACTTATGTACAAAACTAAAATATAAATATGATAATATAATCTCATTGGATGGACAAAGAAGATATGACAGGAAATAATCAATAGTCTTTGATGTACTAGTGAATAAACATTTGTCTTATTTTAAGACGGAAACCATAGTCACTCGCTCAATTCAGTTGAGATTGATATGCTTACGTCAAATGCGCTCACCCGCAGTACTCCTTGTCTAGAAAGAGTACAAATTAAAACTCAGCCAAGGGTCTCTAATATTTTTGTAGTGAAAACTTGTAGATAAATGTCAATACATAATATTTTACCACCTGTGTAAAGACATATTCATTTAAAAAATGAATGAGTCCAAATTTTTCCAACTGTAATTCAAATTTTTCTTTTGAAAATTTGAATGTTATCTTTATCTATATATATAAAAAATCACGTGTCTGTCTGTTTGTCCGTATGTCTGTTTGTTCCTTATACAAATCTACACCGTTTGACCGATTTTGACCAAACTTGGCACACAGGTAGGTCTTGATAAGGGAAATCTCCTAGGCTAGGTCAAAATAGTCTATATTTGGTCAAAAGGTCAAAAGTTTTGTTCAAGAAAAAGTGGCTACACTGAACCATTCAGATTCTTAAGGCCCTTCTGAATCGACAGCCATTTTGAATAATGTCTTAAATTTATTTGTTGATGTTCTTGATGATTAGAATAACTCGAACTCATTGATGACTTTACATCATTATATAATCATGTAATGCAGTTTATTTCAATTTTATATCAACAGTCACTGTCTAACTAAGGAGTGCTGGCCTTTCTTTGATAAGAGCTATCTACTTGCAGGCTGTAATTGTCGGCTGTAATATGAATTGCTGTGGTGCTGGCCTCTGTTGGCTGTTTCACGAGACAGCACTAGACAGATATAAAGAAATTCACACCGTTTGACCGATTTTGACATAACTGGGTATACAGGTAGATCTTGATATGGGGAGAGTCATAGGCAGAAAGTGGGTGTAGCATGGCACATTGGGTAACAGCTAGTTCTCTATAAAAATCATACCATCCTAACAGATATTTCTATCATTTGAATGAAAGAAACAATTGATAAAAATTACTCTTTTAATTTCAAAGGAAAAAATGTTTTACAATTTTATCTTGTTCAAATTCTCCCAGCATCATTAGTTCTTCTAAGTAGATTCTAATTTACCTTAGGGTATCTGATGTTAACAGCCTGCGTGTACTGGAATTTCATGTCTCCAGGGGAACCATAGTATGGAATGTTCATAACTGGAGTGCGAGAATCGTTGAACGTTGCGAAAGCTAAGTGGCGGCCATCAGGTGAAAACCATAGTGCAGTATTTGAGCTAAGAATCTCCTCTGAAATGACATTATAATTTTAATATTGAATTGTTTAAATAATATATCACAGATATCAATAACAATTTGTATATTTAATTATTTAATGATAATGTATCTTCCCATAACCTTGAATAAAATTATTTAAATTAAATCCTGCAAGTATAGCAATACTTCACCTCATGTCGAGCCTGTAATTTATGATCAGTTCAAATTAATTCAAGCAATTTTCCTTCTCCAGTCTTTTCATGATTAATTACTAAGCACTTGGCCTATATAAACAAGTTTTTTATTTTATCAAAGAGAATTAATTCTTTCGTGATTATTTATTTTGACCTATGAAGAAATTAGAGAGGGTGGTAGAGGCATGAAGTCTGGCATCCTATGCATTTTATAAATCAAAGATTTAACACCATCAGCATAATGTAGAGTTAAAAATATTTCTTGAGTTACCATTTCTTAGTGCTTTCTCAAAGTAACTGGGAATTATAACCCATAGCCATAAAAAATGAACCAGATAAAAAGGCTTATAATGTACTATCTTGAAATAAAAAAATAACAGGAAACTTAATCGAATATCAGAAAAAACATGGAATTTAAAAATTGACAAATAAAGAAAACTTACCTTCATATACCCAGTCTGGGACTCCATTATAAATAGTGCCAGGCCGACCAGTGTTTGTAAGCCGAAATTCTTCAGTTTGATCCCTTGCTGACCTTCGCAGATATATATCGTTCATATAAACGTAAACATAAGCATTTTCCGTTGGAGCCCATTTTACCAGCTGGAGTGGAATACGGTTACCATTAGTATCTGTCACTGGCCAACCTTTCCTGTTTCAAGGAAGAAGAATTTGATTAGTTTTACCAAAATTGATTAAAACATGAAGTAAAAACAAATTTTGGGCCCAGTTTATCAAACCTGACTTCATTCATGAAAATTGGGAATCTATTTCTTTTATTTTCCCCCTTTTTGATACGGCGTATCAACACTTGGGCTATTAACACCGGGCTATCTATAGGTTACCACCCTTTTATAATGCCAACAGCACGTGGTCGGTCACCCATTCAGGTACTGGTCACGCCGAACTTTGCTTCACTTCGATGTTCAACGGGAACCGGTGCGTTCAACATGGCATGCTTCATATTACGTATTACCAATTTAGATATATCTTTTTATAAAACTATCTAACCTGAACCTTTCAGGACAAAAAAAATACATGAATGTATAGAGTACCAAAGCAAGTTATTAACGAAATAAAAATGTATACTGGCAACATAAAATGATTCTCATGTAATTATTATGACGCTTACACGCTCCGACATGACACAGTTACTGTCAAATATATTCTACTCCACTGTCCTGTTTTCCTAAATGAAAAAGAAGCCCAAGGGATCCTGTTCAGAGCCTAAAAGAATCACTAAAGGACAACTTTGAAATCACACAGAAGATAATAGACTATTGTACGACTATAAAATTGCAAGTGAAAAAAAAAAAAAAAAAAAAAAAAAAAATCACCAACCTGCCAATGACTTTTCTCGAGTAGAGGCAGAAAGTTAAAAAAAATAAAACAAATATCACTTCGACTATTGGAAATATTTATTTATTTTAAATTGAATGTCGCTTCATTAATAGCACAGATCTTTAGGACACTTTATCTACAGAATACCACTCTTTTCTAGAACGATAGAAGTGATTCCTTCTTTTTCTGAAAGAAAGAAAAACCATCACTTCTAGTAGGAATCAAACCCAAGACTCTAGGCACAGAAGGTATCTTAACATTCAAGGCTTTGAATCAAAGAGAATAATAGAACATTTATTTAAACATATCATCAACTCTGTTTGATGTAAATAAAAACGAGGGGTTTGAACGTAATATATGATGCTTGTACATTGGTTCATGAAAATATTACAAATAGTACACTCTATTGTTTCTTTACAATTAAAAAATGGACTTAATTCCCCCCCCCCTCTGATTCAAGAAAACACCTCTAATCAAATAAAGTAAGCATGCTTATGTGTTTCTCTTTACTTTCGGTATTACTGTAAAGAAAAATCATAATGACGATTCCCTGAGAGGAAGTAACGCTCAGATTATAGATCTTTTTCATAATAAAGATTCTTTCAGATCGTAATGTTAAGATTATAGTTATGAAGGGTATATACTTACTTTGTTTCCAAGTCAATGATGTGGTAGTGTGCAAGGAATGTGTACCGGTACAGCTAGAACAGAAAATAGTCTTATGTATTCCTTCTTCTTATTAAGGAAATACAGATAATACAATTCAATTGTGTTTTTTTATTAGGAAAATTATGGAATGTCTTTTAAAAGTATTAAATTATTAATAATATATGTAAAGCCATAATTTCTTTTCAGTTGAAGACATTTTTTTCTGTGTTTATTGTGTACTACATTGCATGCGCTTGGCTTTTTCTCTTGACCTCAATCTTGCGCAGAGTGATGGAATGGGTCACGCTATTCTTTTATTGGTCAAGAAAGGATTTAAAACTGTATAATTCATAGTTTGATAAAATGAATGTATATGTCAACCCAGCATTATCTAATATTTTCTAATAAAATATCTATTCTACAGTTTTAATGTTACATTCATCCTATCTTGACCAATGATGAGTAGCAAGACACATTTCTTGCTTATAATGCACAATGACTTGAGCATCCCATACAACATTTCTGAACCTCTCGCTGAACGTAGCCAGTTCATAGACAGTATTTTAACACATCTATGTAGTGAAAGATTATAAAATCATAAAATATGTTCTCAAAGACAGTATTAGGAATCTACCTTGATTCATGTGCACAACAAACAATTTCTGGTTCTTGTGCTCATGAATCAAATTTAGATTCATAAAACTGTCTTTGAGGTCATCATAAAATTGTGAACTTTGTGGATGTAAATATACTGTATATAAACTGGCTACGTTCAGCAAGACATCTTGTTTGGGATGCTCATCTAATTGCATCTTGTGTTGTCTATGGTTATACGTTTAACGGAAAATTCAATACTACAAATTTCACATTTATATTTTATAGTGACCCAATCATCTTTAGTCAAAGGTTTTTCAGGGAGAAGGTCAATAAAAGGTAATTTACAAAGTCAATTCAATTTATTTATATAAGCTCTACATGTTTCACACCTTAGGTGGCTCTTCAGGAGCTAGAAAACTCACTGAACCTTCCTGTACAATGACCATGTCCAAACTTGGCCACATTCAATCTTGGCCATGGACGGTACGTGGCCATTGTACAGAAAGGTTTGCCTTAATACAATTAAGCTGTATTTTTTAGTTTAGTGAGTTTTTTTCGCTCCTGAAGAGGCACCTAAGGTGTGAACACATGTAGAGCCTATATAAATAAATTGAATTGACTTTGTTTATAATCTTTTATTGACCTTCCCCTGAAAAATCTTGGTATAAATTTCACATGATGGCTCCTCTTGTCTTGTGGTAATACTTTATTAGCCTTGAATGGCCAATCTATAGTCCAGCCAACACAACCACTTCCTACATATAGGCTCGATAACATTTTTTTCTTATTATTACTAAACATTATGCTTATTGTAGTTAAAAGCGGGCAGGATGTTTATCTTAAAGTAGAATGGACATTAAGCTGTATTAGCAAGAGAAATTGTGTTTACCTTTTGGTATGTGTGAGCCAACATCAAAAAGCGATGATCTGCAGAGAGTTCATACTGGAAAGCTTGTTTCAAAATCTGTAAGATAAACCATGTATTTAAATTTCATTTTGTGCCAGTATATATATTAAATATTATTAAATAAATTGTGTTTACCTCATGATCATAACCGAGTAGCACCCTAGATCTCTTTGTTCGAGCATTGTACAACGTAATGCCTTCAGATGTCCTGTAAAGTATTTCCGAATCTGTAAAAACAAAAATGTGAATTTAGTCGCTAAGTATACTAAAACAATAACAAGATTTTGCAGACTTATTGCATACTATTATGTAGTGTCTCTTTAAAACATCCATGTAAACTTTATGAACGTGTATCATATAACAGAGAAACATATTTTGTTCACGTTTTACACCAATACCTGATTTGTTCCATACATTTTTACATTAGGGCTTGAAATTTATTTATTAGGACTTTTCTGGTCGTATAATTAAAAATATACATTATGGTCAGTGACAACAATTTTTTTAACCATGTTGTCCTTTTGCGCCACAAGAATCTTAGGCTTTCTCCTAAGGGGGAGACCCCAAAGTTTTTTCTTATTGCTAAGTAAAAATAACTCATATCTACATGATAAGTTGTTATTACTTTGTTACTGGTTAGCTTTACAACTTAAGTAGTCTGTAATCGAGCAAGCAAAAACTTTTACGTAATTTTATTTATTTATTTTTTGGTGTTCCGTGCTATGACACCTAACTTTATTGGTGTGACTATTCACACCTAACTTTATTGGTGTAGGTCAGTGATACCTAAAGTGGTCTTTATCGACCCCCAATGGTCATTGGGAGTGAATAATTTAATTGAGGATCTATAATAAGTAAACGTGAGGGAGGAGTCCACAGTATTGAATTCATTTAAGGAGATTTTGAATAATGAAGAACTTAAGGGGTACAGTTTAAAAATGGATATCAGCTCTTTTGAACGAGGTTTCAAATCTTCTAAAGATAAATATAAACAAATTGGACCAAGGAACCCTAACCAAGGAACTTTAAGATTATACCAAACTTAATAAAGGCCAAATATTAAAAATTTATTATCGGAGCATTCAATTCATCCATCCCATTAAAAAGAGTTTCTTTTTTGCAATACACCCTAATTTTATTTTGTGTTAATTTTAATTTCATAAGTAAATATATTAATTGTAACACTTTCGCTGCGGTTGTCATGGTTTGGGAATACCTCAGTATCAGGTGCTTTTTTTGTTTGCATTTTTCTTGTAGACTTTATTTTTTCATAAGAAAAATCATAAAATTTTTTCCAGTCAGCCGATTTGAAAACGGAAAACACTGTTGGAAAGCCCAAACAATACTGAAGACAACTGTCTTTACCTGGAGCTGTAAAAGAGAATCCCCTCCATTTACTAGCCTTTTGAATCTAAAGGGAAAAGTAATGGAGGAGTGTCCTTCCGAAGGCGTTAATAGCCTCGTAAGCGGGTAGGATCGCTAGTGTCCTTCCGTAATGTCACCCGCAGCGAAAGTGTTAAACTTTCGCTGCAGTAAAATCAGTCACTCTTAAGAAGTTTAAGAATTTGCAAAAATACAATATTAGTTAACTAGGGAGTCTATACAAAACTAGAAAACATGGCAAGTTGTTAACAAGACCAAAACGTTTTGGGACCTCTGGCATGGGCGTATATAAGGGGGGGGGCTGAGGGGGCTGCAGCCCCCCCCCCCCCAAAATTCTGATTTGATGGTAAAAATTTGTCGCGAAACCCTTAAAAATAAATTAAATAAGATCACTTAGTTCTTAAAAAATATTTTATTTTACGTGTAATAGCGTTTTAGTTGCCTAAAACTATTCCAAGCCCTAAATTTTTAGTATTCCATACCCCGGAAATGGTCTCGGTCCCCCCCGAAATTTTCCCAGCCCCTCCCGAAATTATTTTCTATATACGCCCATGACCTCTGGCGTTGATTAAGCCTTAGCTTTCCTTATAAGGAACTTGTAAATTATAGTTGTGTATCTGAATTACAGGGTTTATCACGAAGACACATATGAATCATAATCTGAAATCAGTAGAATATTTTTATCACCAAAGGACACCATAGTAAGATAAAATGTAATATATGAGCATTGAATGAGGTCGAGTAATTCGTTGTTGTGCATGGGCGTATATAGGAAATAATTTCGGAGGGGCTGGGAAAATTTGGGGGGGGGGCTGAAACCATTTCCGGTGTATGGAATACTAACTATTTAGATCTTGGAAGAGTTTTAGCCAACTAAAATGCTATTACACTCTAAATAGAATATTTTTTATGAACTAAATGATCTTATTTAATTCATTTTTAAGGATTTTATAAATCTTTTGCCGATCAAATCAAAATTTCGGAAAAGTTAGTTATCACATCTGATACCATCAAATCCAGAAAAACATTTAGCACTGACCGAGGTAGTCTGTGGAATATATTTATAAATCTAACACCACGATATAAAACAGCCTTGACCATGGGATGAGAACTGGTGTCAAGGTTTTATATAATTTAAGGAAAATGATAAGACGACTCCTAATTTCATACAATTTCGGAGACTCTTAGAGAGGGGGGAGGAGTTAAAACGTTTGAAAACGAAAATCAAGGGTTAGGAACTACGGGACTACAGCGTTGGGACAATTATACCTAATCTACCCCAAGACGTGATGGTTGTCCCATGCTGGGTCCCGCCTTCACAGCCACTTGGGACAAAGACAAGCAATTTTATACAACACGACCACATTCCTGTGCGTACGATCATCCACTAGTAATGGCGTACGGAAGAAGTAACAGAAAATACAGAAATTAATATTCATCCGGCGTTAATAGCCTAATTGTTGATACGCCGTTAAACACGAAAAAAAAAATAAAATAATATTGATCGAGCTCTACGTCGGCATTTCGTCTTCCAAAACAGGCTACAGCCTTTAAATCAGAACCGATTTTAATGCACTTTTTTAAAATTGAAAGCGAATAAAATTTAGAACAGCTTTGTCTAGCCAGATTTTTGTCCCCCTTGTTTATTAAATTACGTGTAATTAATTCACGAACTTTTTTTTTTTTTTTTTTTATTTATTTCTGAGCACCCATGCGCATCTAAGGCGTTTCGCTCCAAACAGTTATTGCATACATACATCTAAAAACAAATGGTATACATCCAAATATATATACACATACATTATACATCTATAAACAAATTATATGTAGAAATGACAATATATTCACATCTAAAAACGAATAATATATACAAATGACAATATATACACATCTAAACATCTAAAGACAAATGGTACACATATATACATTTAAAAACAAACAATACGTATATATATATATATATATATATATATATATATATATATATATATATATATATATATATATAAACAAATGGTATTATTTATATACATCTGGTTGATCAATCGGATTACACAATTAGACATAGTTACTAATTCATTAATTACATGTTATCGTTCTTTACAGTTTACCAAGTGGCGTAATATCTTCCTTATGTTTTTTATTGCAATTGTTTGAATATAGTATTGAGATGGGGTAAAAAAAAAAAAAAAAAAAAAAAAAAAAAAAAAAAAAAAAAAAAAAAAAAAAAAAAAAAAAAAAAAAAAACGAACTTTTACAATTGAGCATAAAATAATATTTCATGAAGATTAGATAGTTAGCCGTCGAGGTGATAAGTAAAGATGGAATGGTTGGGATTCGGCTAAATAAACCTCAATATGATTAGATAGTTAGCCGTCCAGGTGATAAGTAAAGATGGAATGGCTGGGATTCGGCTAAATAAACCTCAATATGATTAGATAGTTAGCCGTCCAGGTGATAAGTAAAGATGGAATAGTTGGGATTCGGCTAAAAAAACCTCAATACGATTTTTGTAAAAAAAATCTATATTCAGGACGTTTCGGCTACTCTTTGGTAGCCTTCGTCAGGAATGAAAGTGCCTGGAGGCAGTGGAAGACCAAAGTTAACACTTAAGTAGCCATTGTGGAATATACTTTCACTATTGTTACTTAACAACAAGGCTACCAAAGAGTAGCCGAAACGTCCTAAATATAGATTTTTTACAAAAATCGTATTGAGGTTTTTTTAGCCGAATCCAAACTATTCCATGTTTGCTTATAAAATGATATTTTAATTTTTAACCAACTATATAGGTATCAGCACTGATATCTTTGAAATTAAACATTCAAATCCTGATGAGACTTGGAATAATATATATATATATATATATATATACATATATAAAAAAAAAAAAAAAAAAAATCAGTCCCGTAACAGGCCACGAGGGCCCTGAGGGGCAGATACTATAGAGGTATCTGTTTCATGACCATACGGCACACTAGGGAGATAGTGTGGTCAGTACTATGCTCCGGCCGCCTGATTTTCCCCTTGGCTGCTTCGACTGCTAGAGTCATTAGCACCAACCAAGGTACCCATTATTAAATTAATTAAAGGCTGGGTTAGCCTAGGGACGGTCAGGGAGGCCGAATTCAACCCATGAACGAAGACACTAGAAGAAAAAATCTTTAGTGCTTGCTCGGGATTTGAACTCAGGCCTCCAGCTTATTAGTCCAGTGCTCTACCACTGAGCTAACCTCGCCCCCCATATACATATATATATATATATATATATATATATATATATATATGTGTGTGTGTGTGTGTGTGTGTGTGTGTGTGTAAAACCATTTCCAGATGACATGCTGTTTAAAACATCGACCGTCCTTTTGGATTGGGAGTCACAACGCGGCACATTGGTATACTTCATGAAAATGTTTTATTTTATTCCTAAAAACGGTGGAAGTCTTGTTGCCATTCAATAATCTGCAAAATGATTATTTTTTTGTCTCAAGGATGTAGATCTTCCATCTTGATTGAACATTGAAGTCTCTTGTAAGTGCGGCTAATGATTGGCTTAGGGAAGCTTCAAATATTACATCAAGCCAGATTATTAGATGTGTTTTTATTTTCTTAGGTTGAGGTTAGGTAAATTATAAATTAACACACGGTCGGTAGTACGGTAAAATGTTATATGGCATTTGTTGAGGCTTAGCGATGTGTACCGTGGATAGGGGTTGGAACAGTTTTTAAAATTCATGAAATGGTTCTACTTCAAAAGTTTTTATGACGATTTTTTTTTTGTGCAAAAGGTTTTATAATCATAAAAGTATTTCTTCCAAAAGTTTTAGGTCCCTCCTAACCGATTTATGTACAATCAGAACTCTTAAAATATTTAGCTGTTAGAACTGGTCATGTAAGAACTTTAAAAAAAAGTCGAAAATTATCAATCCTATTTGCTGTGTGTGTGTGTGCATATCCTGGGGTCTAAATGCTCCCCTAGCTACCGCATTTTTGTAGTCATGAAAAAAAAATTACTTGAAGTGTAAGTACAAAATTCTTCTTCTTATTTAGCTCTACAGCCCGGGACGAGCCTTGGCTTCCTTCAGAATAAGATTCCAAGTAATTCTATCGGTTACTTTGTCAGGAGCATAGTACTGACCACACTATCTCCCTAGTGTGCCGTATGGTCGCGAATCAGATATCTCTATAGTATCTGGTGACCCTCAGGGCTCCTCGTGACGTGTTACGGGAGTGTTTTTATTTTCTTCTGTCTTCTGGCATCCTTTTAACGTGGTCCAACCATTCAATAGGTCGGGCTTTGATGAAACGTGTCTCGTTTTCGCTTTCATAAAGATAAGCACAAAATAGACGTTTCAAAAATGAATGCTAAATTATATTTCGGACTGTTTTTTTTTTTTTTTTTTTTTTTTTTTTTTTTTTTTTTTTTTTAAACACGATTTCAAATTTCGTTTACAACTCTTTATATAATTAATATTTACATTGTTCCACTACTAGGTGTATTACTATACATGCGCGTATACAAGGGGGAGGCGAAGGGGGCGCAGCCCGCCCCCGAATTTTTTTTTGTTGATAAAAGTTCATGTAAAAAAAAAAAACAATAACAACGAAAAATGTCTTCTACATTTACCTTGGTCTACTAGGTGTCCAGAGGACCTTAAACCCCACCATTATACACTAAAATATTTAAAATTTTCCCTACACCCTAAATGCCTTGGTGCTTTCAGCCGCCCCCCCCCAAATTATTTTCTACAAAAGTTAGTATGTGTGTATGAATAGGGTTTAAGGACGAAGAACGCCTAGGGTTACCATCGTCCTGTAAAGTGTTCTACAATGAAAATTATTTTTGTATTATAAAGATATTATAGGAGTGAATCGCACTTGGTATATTGTCGGGGATGTTCTTAAATTGTAATTTTATATAATTTTCAAAAGCTTTTAAATTCGTTCTGAAACTAATATGGATAATATAATTGTTTTACTTAGATAATGCTGTAATAATAATTATGGTGTTATGAGCATGGTCCGTTAAGGCATATTATTTAAATCTATATGTAATCAATGCATCAAGGCATAGAATATATACAGAAATCATTTATTTATTTATTTTTCTTATGTTATTTTATTATGTTATTATTATTTTTTTTATTATTTTTTTTTAATTTTGTTTATTTATTTATTTTTAATTTTTTTTATTTATTTATTGTTTAAATTTATTTTATTTTTATTTATTTATTTATTTTTATTTTTTATTTATTTATTTATTTAATTTATTTATTTATTTTTTATTTATTTATTTTCCAGGCTATATTTCTGTATATAATTTTGATTTTTTGAGAAACTTTAGAATTTTGTCCACCATGGAGGTGCTGTCTGCAAGTGCTTCATACGTCAGTGTTACTATAGATAAGAGGTATAAATACTGACCTGACACCCAGGTTCCGTTGAACCTCCTTGGAGAGAATTCTCCCCTGAGTAAAGCATCAAGAGACACAGGCTTCAGTTCGGACACGAACGATGCTTTCATCGGCGTAGATTCAGGCTTCAAGAAGTATAGGACCGCAGCAACAAGGAGCGCCACAACAATCACGCCACAGATGACAAGGGTTGTTCGACGCTTCCGCCCTTTAGACAGCAACTCCTGAAACATGGATGGTTACATGAGTATATATATTTATTAATAACAACTACAGCATATACCATCAAATTTTTTTTTTTTTTTTTTTTCGTCGCATCAGTATCTGGGCCATTAGCGCCGCAAATAGATTATATAATACAACAATTATAAAATCCATACATATAAAAAAATTCTAACGGATTGCTGTCTGTAAATAGAAGATATATGGCAAAAAAGACTATAGGGGGCTTTTATCAAGGCAAAAGTACCCAAAACCATGATTTTTAGGGTGGGTTTACACTAGGATAGTTATTACAGGATATTTATATCAGAGAGAAATTCTGACTAGTGTAAAGCATGTAGAATTAATTGCAGAAATACATTCTACATGGTTTACACTAGTCAGAATTTCTCTCTGATAGAAATATCCTGCAATAACTATCCTAGTGTAAACCCACCCTTAGAGTTGTCTTTTTATCTGTTTGTCTGGGCGCGCTTATCTCAGAAACGGCTAATCCGATTTAGTTGAAGTTTTCACTAATATATTGTGGCAAGCTTCACTCAGCATTTAGTGTTTATTTTATGTCAATCGGTTCATAAATAAAAATGTTATGCAAATGCAAAAGGATCTCGTCGAACGTTTCATGAACCATCATTAACACGATACACAGGAGATTTTTTTTGTTTTTTCGTCACGAAACTTTGTATATAGTATTGCCCTAGCAAATTATTAAAGGTGTTCTTTAATCAGCAAAATTGGTTCATCTGGAGGGGGGGGGGGGGGGGTTACTCCAAGCTCGAAGTAGTTATTGCCCATACCGGCCGTAATTATTGTTGTATTGCATCGAAGCTCCGTATTCGTTGTGGACATATTAATAGAAAACATTTTGTAAAAATAAACTAAATCTTACATAATACTCAGTCAGAGTTATTATTACGCCTGACTCGCAAGAGAGAACATGACGAGAGGACTTTATTACAAGGAAAGCCCCTGATGAGGTGCGAATAAAGCACGAAACATGCCGGGCAAAGATTTTAAATAAAGTAGAACCCCCCTGTCATCGAAAAGAAGAAGAAATCTGCATAACTAAGCACTTTCCTCAGAATTTGGGTAGTGTAGACTGCTTTCCAGAACAATTTGCTTAAAATATCCTACATAAATAAAATAAAAACATGAATAGTTCTCTTTTAATTTTGTAATGAGTAACTGATCAATTATTAATTTTGTAATTAATTTGCTTCCACAGTTATGTTTACATATGGTAACTACTACACTACTTAAACAATACAAAAAACTTCATATTTTCGTCTTTTGATCTGACGCAGGGACAGGATACAGTCCCTCTAGTTGTAGAGAGCGCTCCTTTCGGCGGGCTTGCGAACCTAATTCTATTGAAATATATTACAAAGTAAACCCCTCTTTCCTATTGACCGATTTAGCTCATTTTTACAACACTTCTTTCCCATGAGTTACCCACGACATATACCGCGTTTCGTTACAATATAGCAGAAATTACGACCGGTATGAGTATATCAGTAATTTGGGTCCGGAGTAAACCCCTCCCCCCTCCTAATGAACCAATTTAGTTTATTTTTACAACACATTTTTACCTGTAGATTACCACTACGAATACCGAGTTTCGTTGAAATATAAAAAATATTACGGCTGGCATGGTCAAATTAGTGTTTTGGGTTCGGGGTAAACCCCCCCTTCCGGCGGACCGATTTTGGTGGTTAACGAACTCATTCAATCGTTTGCTAATTGAATGCTACATACCAAGTTTCGAAACGAAAAAACAAAAACTCTGGCCGCTATCGTGTTAACAGACATATATATATATACATATAAATTTGAACGGGGGTCATTTTTGGTGTCTGCTAGGTAGGATCGATAAAGGTTTGAAGAAATTTTTCAAGACTTCCTTCATGAGTGCAACCTCAATAGCTACTTTCCTTCGGAGGAAAGTGCTAAAAGTGAAATATATATGCATATATTTAGTCCCGAGATAAATAAATTATGTTTCAATTACTGAAGAATAGCGTTGATATTTAATTGTACATGAAGGCAGTTCTTTGTGACGATAACCGTTAACGATCCCCGTAACACGTCGATTCCCTGGGAATATGAGGATATGAAAGGGAAAGGTTTAGGATTCTCATGAGAAATATTAATGGGTTGTCATTGAACTAGTTAATGCGCCGGAGAAACTAGTGTAGCGCATGTGTGTCGCTACTAAAGGTTGGCTAGGAAGGGTAGGAAGGATGTGTCGGGAGAAGGTAACCAGGTAAGTACTGTGTCCCGGTTAAGGGCGCTTCCTTGAACCTGGGGGATACCGACTAGGTACTAGGCCTTAGCTGTTCCACTGAGTCGGGGAGAAGGTGTTCGGTACTGAGCCGTAGCTGTTCCTCGAAGCAGGAGTGAGAGGGGTAAGGAAGTAAATAAATAAGCCAGGTATTGACTAGAGTTGGGGGAAGTAGGAGTCGGGAGTGTAATGACTGGAGGCTGGCTTGACCACTGGGGACATCGAGACGGCGGCTTCGTACTTTGTCCAGAGATGTCGAGCAGGTAGCTAGGTCCTTGGTCCTGAGTGCATGGTTGGGTGGCTGCTGGAACGCCGGTTGCTTGGCCCTGAGTGCATGGCTGGCTGGAGTCTGGTCTTGAGAGAGCTGAAGTGTCCTGGAGGGAGCGCTGGATCGGAAATGAGTTCTGGGCAGCAGGAACGCCCCCATTCATAGGCCGAGGTCGGGGTGCCTCGGTCAAAGTCGGGGGTGCTCGGACAAGCGCTCGTTCCTATTGGCTGGCCTGGATGCTTCTCATTGGTCCACCAGTGGTCGCTTGTCCAATCATTACATCTCCACACTAGTTTCAGAGTCTATTCTAATAGTGAATAATCTAAAATTAGTGTCGAATGTCCTTGTAATATAATAGGTTATAGTTTTATTGATTGTAATATATGTGTTGAGTTACTTTGAGCTCAGAAAAACTTTAAATTTACATTTTACGGAGTTGAAATTTTAAGTGAACCTTTTCCTAAAAAAATTTTTTTTTTCTTGAAAAAAATTATGATGCATGTGGTAATTGTGATTTCTGAGTTATGACTTACTGAACCTACCTAATGAAATAGTATAAAAAATAACTTTGCGCGATTAATGGCATGACACTTTTGCCTATAGTATCACTATTATAGCTTATTTTGATAGAGAAAAGCATTAGCTTTTATTTGATACCAAGAACAGCATGATTTGTTGAAAAAAAAGTAAAACACAAATGTTTTTCAAAACTCTTATCAGAAAGGCAGTAACCTAAATCATGCAAAAAACAAGGATTTCAAAAAATTCCCCCTGGTTCAATTTTTGATAAAAAAATCTGAAAAAATTAATTTGAGATTATCTCATACATCTCTATTTATGAAAAAAAATTGAAAAATATCTGGGACATGACGGCACATAGCACTGGTCGATTTGACATGAAATGACTCTTAGGGGAGTTGATGGGTAACCGAAGTGCGTAAAATCGATTGTTCACTGGTTTAGATAATTGTGATAAGTCGATATTTTTCGGAATTTATGAAATAATTATCACTTGCATAATGTAATCACGGGTTCGATCAATTATAGAGGGACATTTTGTGAGAATTGGTTGCGTAGACATTGTTTTGTGTTTTTTTACAAGTAAAAACAAGAAAAGACGAGTACTTCGCGCGAATTTCACTCCAAGGCCCATGTTCCGGTGAGCGGATTCTGCTGGTTAACGAACTTAACCTTTCAAATTAGACGAAAGATATTTGTACCAAATTTCATCAAAATCAAACCGTTCGTCTGGGAGCTAGAAGCGAACAGACAAATATATTTATATATGTGTGTGTGTATATATATATATATATATATACACACACACACAAATTTCAACCAACGTTATTTTCGTTCTCTAGGGGTTCTGAAACGTAAAAGTTTCTAGTCGGAGGAACCGCGCGAAAAAGAAGTTCGTCATGCAGGACGTGCATAATAAGTGTACCCTGCATTCATGGTTCATGTTTTGTTTTTTTTTTTGTTTTTTTCAAGTAACCAATATAAATAGAAAATAAACATGAATCTTTTTGACCTTTTAGTTCGATTCCTCCCCCGGTGAGCTCATGATGCAATGCCAGAACCCATAGATTTCGAAAATAATGGTGGTTCAAATGTGTGTATATATATTTGTATGAAACGGCTTTTTTATTCACCGAGGAAGAAACAAAAATGACCTGACTGGCGAAGCTGGAGAGGATTCCAGCGAAATATACCGAGAAGATGTTTGAAGAAATACCACCCGAGGAGGAGGCGAATTAACCGATTCATCCAAAAATATGATCACAGCGACGATAAATAACGTCAGAACACATACACACACACGATCGGACTGATCGGGACCGATTTATATATAAATAAGTCAAGAAAAAGGCCCTGAGGGCCAGTTACTTATAGATTTATCTAGTTCATGGCCATACGGCATAATATAGAGATAGTGTGGTCAGTACTATGCTCCGTTCAACTGATTTTCCCTTTCCTGGTACCTATTAACAAATTAATTAAAGGCTTGTTCAGCCTAGGGGCGGTCAGGGAGGCCGAATCCTACCCATGAAAGAAGACACTAGAAGATGAAAATCTTAAGTGATTGCTCGGGATTTGAACTCCGGCCTTCAGCATATTAAACCTTTAAATCCCGACTCTTCCACCACCTTCTATCCCTCCAAGTTTTACCCAACACCTAGTCTATATTGAAGCTGTACACTATTATATTGATACTGATAGCATTTATAAGTTTTCAAGTTTATACGTAAAATTCAAAATTATTTTGTAATTTCAAAATTATTCCTATGGGACTTCTGTCCCGGAATAAGAATAAAACTTTTCATTCATTCATTCATTATAGCAGTGATCTACCACTGAGCTAACTTCTCTCCCATATATATATATATATATATATATATATATATATATATATATATATATATATATATACATATATATATATACATATATTCCGCTTGTAGAGAGATAACAACCAATTTCATAACACCGCGGAATACCGGGTAGAGCTTACAAAAATAAAGGTGAAAAACGTTGTTCCGATGATGAAAATTATTAATATTTAAGGTTTTGCATAATAACATTTTTTTTTACAAGGTTTAGATGAATCTACAAGAGATAGCTAAACCAGTTCTGGAAGTACATCCAAATTATTGGCGTGACTTGTTTGAAGGCTGCCTAAGGTAATTGCGAATCGGTAGTTGGTAGCGTTCTCGTTAACACCACGTTGCGAGGTTGTTAGTTTGCTGGTTGTTAGTTGGTGTTATCAACAACTTCTGGACGTTCATATTCGTCCTTGTCTTCCTACGGTTTGTAGCGAAATGGATATTTATGCGAGTCACGACTCAGAAAGAAGTGAATTCAAATATTTGGTGGCAAGGTAATTTGTTAGTTGAAGAAAAAGCAACGAATGAAGAAGAGTTACAAATATTACTGTAGTGTCAACAAAATATTTACTTAAATATTAGTTAAAATTATTATTATTTAATTTTTAACGTCCATTATTATTAACTACGAATTTTTGGACGGGTTATCTATAGGTTACCGCCCTTTTCTAGCCAGGAGAGGGTTGCTGCATTTTCTTTTCCCTAAAGAAAAGCCTCCATCCACGTAGTGGGAATCGAACCCACGACCGTACGGAGTGTTAAGTGCCTTAACATTCACGGCCTCCGTGCTACTCAGTTAAAATAATCAAAAAGATGTGATGTTTTATCCAATTTTTATTAAAGACTACGTGTTACCCGGCTTTCCATGCCACACCTTATTTCTGCATCTAGAAAAGCTAAAATAAATTAGAAACCAAATAAGTATAATTAAAATATAACAACCCAAATCTGTAACTGTTCGGGGTCACAGTTTCGAACCCGTGACCTCCGAACTTTTAGTACTAGACGATTTTGACCAAGCCTATGACACTCCACGTATCAAGACCTACCTGTGTGCCAAGTTTGGTCAAAATCGGTCAAACGGTGCGGATTTGTATAAGAAGCAAACAGACAGACAGCTGATTGACGATTTTGATCTAGCCTCTGACACTCCACGTATCAAGACCTACCTGTTTGCCATGTTTGGTCAAAATCGGTAAAACGGTGTAAATTTGTATAAGGATGAAACATACAGACAGACAGCTGGTAGACGTTTTTGATGTAGCCTAGGAGGCTCCCCGGATCAAGACCTACAAACAGACAAGCCGACTGACAAACACCTGATTTAGATATATATATATATATATATATATATATATATATATATATATATATATATATATATATAGTATGTGCTAACACTTAGTTTTAGGATTGGTTCTATAGGGAAACCTTATTGTGTAGGATATCGAAAGAAAAACCTCCAGCCCTAGTGGAAATCGAAAAACACATAATTGTCAGCACAGAGTCTTAGAAATTAAGGTCATCTTGATAATAAAATGAACAGTAGTAGATTGTCCACAAGAGTCTAAGGCTAATGACATTTTTAAATGACATCAAGAAGAATTTAATGCCAAATTTACTGTAATTGGATCTTATTCAGAGTTCTGAAGATATTCTACAGAAATGAACATGGTACTAGTGAAGAAATAGCCCAGTTAAATAGAGGCAAAAGGGGTCGAGCTAACATTAATTCCCCCACAAGATTTTTTTTTCTAATATCCTTAGGTATGGTGTGAGTATCCTGAAACCAATTTTTCCAACTCGAAAGCCGAGGGGAGAACTTTTGGCAGGTGAAAAACCGCGAAATTTTGGCACTTTTTTCAGTTTTTCTTCGTTAATTTAAAAACCGTTGATTTTGGATAAGGAAACTTCAAATAGGGAGTAAAGAACATTAAATTCTGCTTCAAATGAACTGGTTGAAGTCCAAATTCGGCCGGGTAAAAGTGCAGCAATCGCTAGCCAAAAAACAACACTTTTTTTTCCAATTTTGCGAAAAACTGTGGTGAGGCTACTTTTAACGAGTTACAGCTTGGATTCATTAATTCTATTGATACACCCTCCTCCCTAAAAGTTGAAGAGCATCAATAACTGAACCAAAAAAGCACAAAAACTTATAAATTTGAGTAATATTAAAATTTTTAAGTCACTATTGAGCCAAAATGAGGAGAACAGAAATTTTCTTGCAACATTATTGGCTAGCGATTGTGGCAATTTTACGTGGCCGAATTTGGACTTGACCAGCTCATTTGTTGCAGAATTTAATGCTGTTTAATAATAATGTGATAGTAATATCACATTCTTGTCGGAAGACTGGCTAAAGTCAATATTTCTTGTAGAATTTTGTATCTCAGGATAATAAAGGTGTAACGTTTAACTCTTTACACACACTATAGTTTGGGTTCAAAAGCAGGCTTTACAATGAGGACATATTCTGTTCCAGGATGATAGCTGAAATTCTTGAGTACGGAATTGCTTCTAAAGCTTTTCCCATAATAATACATCTCTTTGTGATATTTTAATTGCGGACACGGCACATCAGCTGGTGGTATGTATTAGTTCCCTGGGAGTCTTGTACGCTCTGAATAGTCCTACAAAAAGGCCTCCCTCGGACGTGTCAGCTATTGTGCTGGTCGTGTGGTGTAGTGAGCACCTCATTGTGCTGGTCGTGTGGTGTAGTGGGCAGCTCATTGTGCTGACGGTGCTCCGTGGAATCTACAAAGATAGCCATCTTAGGACAGACGGCAAACAGGAAAATGGATGTTTTAGCATTCGGGCGGTGTGGCGCCATTACGCCATGTAGGGAAAAGTTGTAATTTTATTTGGGCATGTAACTGAAAGGTTATTGCGCCCTAGAATCATGAGTGCCCCCCGAATTTGGTAAAAAGTATCATAAAAACCTTAAAATAAATTAAATAAGATCACTTAGTTCAGAAAAAAATAGTTTTTATTGAGTTTAACACTAGATTTACCAGACATGTTACAGGTATAAATGTCAATGTGAAAAATATAGTTGTTACTAATATATATAAAGTAACATTAAGTTCATTAAATGTATTCTCTACTTATAGCTACAAAAGTCATAACATCACTTAGGAAAGCAAATGTTATATGTAGTAGGAATTTCGAATTGAAATTGTACGACCAGTCAAAATGACTGGTGTGGTAAATCTAGTATTAATAGCGTTTTTTTTCTCACCTCAGGGCTTGTTGAGAAAATTCCTGGCTGCACCCTGCAAGTCGGCGCAAATGGCCAAGATTTTTCGATGGGCCGTTAAAAAAAAAAAATAGATTATTATTATTCCATACCCCCAAAGTGTTCTCAACCAATTCAAAAATAGTCGACACGAGTCAAAGCGTTTCGTCCAATGCACCTTAGGAGCTAAGAAATAAAATGAAATAGGTTGAAAATTGATTATTTTAAATCTCGAGTTTGGAAAATTATATCGACATGATTCTTTCACTAATTCATTTCTTTTAAAGAGTAGATAATAATTTGTTATATATTTTTTTAAAAACCTTTGTTTCTTGCAATTAGAAAAGAAACAGTGATCTACACTCAATGGGTAATGTATTATTTTCTTTCTCGGTTTCCCGTTTATTTTTAGCGCGGTTCCTCCCTCCCCCATAGGGAGGAACCCCGCTTATAAGGTTGATACAATGAAACAATCCAGAAGTGCCGACAAGAAAATTTCGCGTTTCAGAACCCCTAGAGACCGAAAATAACGGTGGTTCAAATTTGTATATATATATATATATATATATATATATATATGTATATATTTATTTATTTATATATATATATATATATATATATATATATATATATATATATATATATTTGTCTGTTCGCTCATTTCTGGCTTCCCTGATGGTCCGATTTTGATGAAATTTGGTACAAAAATCTGTCGTCCAATTTGAAAGGTCAAGTTCGTTAACCAGCAAAATCCGCCCACTGGAAGATGGCGTTTGGGGCGAAATTCGCGCAAAAAAAATCGTAACGCTTACGTTTTTGAGTTCATAAGCTTGTAAGTACTCGTTTTATAGGTTTCTTGGGCTAGGAAAACGATTGAAACCATTTTCAAGGCGATAGCTTTAACCGTTTTCGAGAAAATTGGAAAAATAGTTTTTGAATACCGTTTTTGGTTTGGGTACTTAGAATCATGGGATTCAGTTGAAACATTTTCTGCATGTTCTACTTTCATTAAAACTAATATGTTGAAATTTTTGTTACGTTTGGAGTTAAGGAAGGGTTAGAATAAAATATTTTAATAACAGACATAAAACATTTTGGTAACTTTGTATACTTTCCTTCATATTTCGAAAAAGGTTGAGAATCTTGCGAAACGTAAGATTACCATTAGAAAGCTTACTAAATGCTCTACAAAAAAGGTTCTAATGAAAGTTTTGATTAGGCGATGTCAATCGAAGAAATAAGTGCTTAAACCTTTAAAGTAATTGATTTCGCTTAGTCGAACTGTTCTTTTCCTCTTTGATTTTGGTACTTAGTATTATGGGATTCAGTTGAAACATTTTCTGCATGTTTGAATTTCATCAACACTAATATGTTGAAATTTTGGTTATGTTTGGAGTAAAGGAAGGGTTAGAATAAAATATTTTATTAACAAACAAGAAAAGTTTTGGTAACTTTGTATACTTTCGTTAGTATCTCGAAAACCGTTGACAATCTTGAGATGCAGAAGGTTACCATTCGAAAGGTTACTAAATGCTCTACATAAAAGGTTCTAAAGAAAGTTTTAATTAGACGATGTCAATCGTAGAAATAAGTGCTTAAAACTTTAAAGTAATTGATTTCGTTTATTCGAACGGTTCTTTTTGTCTCTTTTATTCCTTGTTATTTTTAAATTGCTTATAGTCGGATAATGTATTTGACAATAAAACAGATTACGTAAAATAAGATCAATTTATTGTTACAAATGTAGCGTTCTAAGAGAGAGATCCCAAGGCTTTCCAAAAGCCTCCGTGCGGAGGCCTTTCTGCCCGACTTATGGGATAGCTGACCCATACAGGTAAGATTGTAAATCAAGACCTTTAAAGACTGGTTTGTTTGAGATTTCATTTCGATAGGTGTTTCGCTATTGATCTAAACAAAGTAATAACTGTTTCTATTCTATGCCTTCATAAACACTAGAGATAAGAACGGAACCGCGCTAAGATGACGCAGTTCCTGCGAATCGGATTTTTTTCAATGTCAAAATAAAATTAATATAAAAAAATTTATGGCAGAATACGTAAAAATATAGATTTTTGACAATATATGTAAAATATTTATTTATTTACGGAGCTCCACAACAGCAAGGCGATTTGCTCACGTAAATGGTTAATAAAACAAAATGAAAATAAAACAATATAAAATAAAAGAGTAAAAATTAGATTATAATAAAGTATTTAAATGATATAAAATTTACACACAAAAAAATAAAAAAAATAACACAATAAAAAAAATCCCCCCAAAAAAGAAAAAAGTTACACAATCAACTAATAAAGACTGAGAAAATTATGTTAGTAATAAGTAATATAATTCTTTATTGCAAGATAAAAATCATTATTATGTCATTGTGTCTGTATTGGTAGAGATATAACAAGAGGACTTTATTTTCTATGCTTATTTTATATGTACAATAAAAACCTGTTTAAATGCTTTAAAATCACTTAAAACGTGCAGAATTACCTCAACAATTACCATTTAAGGATCAGAAAAAATATATAAATACAATAACATCCGTTCCATAATGATAACTACTATCACATAAAGTGATTTCCTGAAAAATCTCACATGAGACCTTAAGAAATATGATGAGCCATCTTTTTACTGTCTTCTACCCTGAGAAATATCTTGGAAGAATGTTGTAAGGATGCTGTGATGGCCATAAATCATAAGATTCCTAGTAAATATTACATACTCAAGTTGCTTTAGCAGTTGCTAGCAAGTTAACCTTTCTGCTAGAATCTTAGCATCTTGGTCCGGTAGGAGATGTGGTGACCTTTGAGGATTACGGTGTAATAGCATACTCAGCATTCTACAGTCTCTTTCCCACAGTCTCTGGACACTTACTCACTTTATTGGGGAATTCTTCGTTCGTCGAAACGTCTGAATTCGAGACAGTTTAGCAGATATACTTCAAGAAAGTATGGCTTCTTTCGAAACACATTGAACACTACAGAAATATTTTTTGAAAAATTCCTAGATTACACGAGCATCATTAGTGATTGTCCCTCTTATTATATTCGGAGAAAGCACGTTTCATAAAGTGTTTTATGCACCTTGAAATTTTGCTATAGTGTACCTATTGGGTAGATAAGAAGGTATATATGTGTTGGCTAGACTTACCTTTGAACACCAGGTACTGCGCACATGGGAAAGGTGCAAAAAGATATCCCAAAAAGAGTGTTTTATTCAAAAACCAAATTATCTTTAATGTAAAATTAAGGCAATTTTACAATAAATAATAAACAAGGCGGACCTAAAAAAAACCCAAAGTGCCTAGTTTTTGTTTTTTAATATTAAATGAAGTGCTTTATTCAAGCTGTGATTTAAACAACGTCTCCAATAAACATAATTGAAAATAATTACAAAAAGGCAGACACTTTTGTGGGGGGTTATTTTCAGGACTACAATACACTGCGTGTAACCGTAAGAGTGTATTTGCGAGCACCGCGCAGTTGTGGTTGTTCTCTGTGCTCTCATTGGTTCTTGCTCACATGATCTTGTACAGCTGTCCCGGTTTAAACGGTAGCGCGAATAAAGCTCTTTATTTAATATTTGGTGAAAAAAACGTTGGTTCTTTTTTTTTTTTACGTTTTATCCCTCTTAAAAGTGCCTGAATTTTTTATTATTCATTGTGAAACTGTCTTAATTTTACATTAAAGATAGTTGGTTTATAAATAAAATTGTATTTTTGGGCATCGTTCCCCTATGCGCACCTAGGGGTAGTACCTGGTGTTCCACGGTAGGTTTAGCCAACGCATATTTACCTTCTTATCTACCCAAGAAATGCACTATAACAACATTTCAAGGTGCATAAAACACTTCATGAAACGTGCGGTTACTGGCTCTCCGACTATTAAGCTTGTTTAGTGGCAATCGTCCACAAGTAGCGGTCATTACGGTCCGTCTAGTAACTAACTTGTCTAAATGCGTAGTAGAATGGTTGTGGAGGAGCTTACCATTCACTTCGTATTTACCTGAATTTGCCGCGTTTATTAATCCTTCTCACTTGTCACTAAAAAAAAAAAAAAAACGAAACAATTTTCAAGGGAATTCATCGATTCTCAAACAGAAAATTATTCATTTTTCTCAGATATCGCCTTAAAATGCTTTCATTCGTTTTTAGCGCGGTTCCTCCCTCCCCCATAGGGAGGAACCCCGCTTATAAGGTTGATACAATGAAACAATCCCGATGTGCCGACAAGAAAATTTCGCGTTTCAGAACCCCTAGAGACCGAAAATAACGGTGGTTCAAATTTGTATATATATATGTATATATTTATATATATATTATATATATATATATATATATATATATATCTTTATATATATATATATATATATATATATATATATATATATATAACTTACGAGTCGCACGGTAATGAGTACGTTTTTAAAAAGGAGATAAAGGGAGTACAGATCTAAACGATGTGAACTCTGAACATCAACTGACTTTATTTAATCCGGCCGGCCTTATATAGGCTCGGCCTGTTTATTTACATAGTGCTGGTCTTCCTCCTGCCTAACAGTTCCCCCCCAGTTTCCGGCACCTCGGAAACTCTTTAACATGAAGTTGACCAAAAGATAGGAATCATCATAAAAAAACGAAGGAAGACCAAGAAGTAACAAAATTCACAAAAAGCAAAAATAGATTAAGAAATAGAAAACTTGTGAATAATAATGATACTAGAAAAAACAAAAGAAAAATACATACTTCTTTACTAAGGACCAAATTAAACATATATCCTGAAGCCAACTAACACTGAACAATAAGAATAGACTGTAACGTATAGTTTAACAACCAATTATCACACAACACCGACACAATACATTCCTCTGTTAGGAAATTAAATTAAAACTGCACTCCACCTCACTTCTCAAGTTCTAATCAGCCGGTATTCTCGCTGGAACTTTAAGCTGTTCGAGATGAGCAGTCTGCTGCCTGAAAGGCCGCTCTTGCGATCGGAGGGTCACCAGGTTATGCTCCCGTAAGGCGATGACGGTATGAGGTCCATCGTACCGTGTGTCCTGTTTGGTGCGATTGGATGGGATTCGCCGAAAGACAGTATCGCCAAGTCGGAGGGGTCCTCGCGGGTCTTGAATTTGCATATTGTGCCGCTGTACTCTGGCCTGCTTTTCACGGCGTAACTTTCGTGCTGCTTCGCCTGCAACACGGCGTTGATTACTTCGCAACTGCATTACCGCTTCCACGACACCTTGTTCACCTGCTGTCTCGCGCACATCTCTGCCTAACTTTAGCGTCCCGAAAAGCACCTCGAACGGCGAGAATCCTGTAGCTGTGTGAACCGAATGGTTATATGCCGTGACGGCTACTGCCATGGCCTCCTCTCCTGTTAGGTTGCGATCGGCCTGTATGATCCGTAGATGCTCACTCAGGGTGTTGTGCACTCTCTCGATCGCCCCATGACTCTGGGGGCGTCCCGGAGTAGTAACGTGTTGGTTGGTATCCCACCGTCGTAGCAAGTCTTTAACGTCGCTATTTCTGAACTCTCGTCCTCCATCGGTGACCAAAATCTCGGGGGTTCCATAAACTTGACTCCAGGCAAGCAGGCTCCTGACGACTTCTTGAGCTGTTTTGGCTGTAATCGGCACTGCCATGACGGTTTTGCTAAATACGTCAACTAGAGTAACCCACGACTGCCCCTTCCATGTGAAAACGTCAGCTTGCACTACATGAAGGGGGCTCTGTGGGGTTGGCGTCTCCTCCTGCGTCGCTTGGGGGGGGTCGTCTGTCGTATTTCGCTCTATTGCACACGTCGCACTTGCTCACGACCTGTTGTACCGTTTTCGCCATTCCTTTCCAAAAATATTTCTTTCGGAGGCTGGCTAGCATTTCTGTCTCACCGCGATGATTCGCCTTACCCTGGTGTTGTGCTAGGGTAACATCTAGTTGCACCTGGGGATCGGTGACTACTTCGCCGAGGCGTAAACACCTGACGAACCTCCTGTCTAGCCCGATACGTTCCTGAGTCCAGAGACGCGCAATTTTATCCCAGACACTAGCGTTGCCAACATACAAATATGTTGTAAGGTAGGGATTGTCGGGGTTCGGTCACTGTTGCTTAATAAAACTACATTTTTTCATAAAAATGGTTTTATTGTGCCGACGTTTCGGCTTGAACTTCAAGCCTTCATCAGGGCTGTAAAAAACAAGTAGGACGGATGTAGTACTGAAATATACACATATATATATATATATATATATATATATATATATATATATATATATATATATGCCTACAAACACAAATACACATACATATATACATACATACATATGTGGAAAAAGACAAAAGCATAAAATACTGGAACATAATATATAGAAGAACAATGTGCTCTAGAAGTGTTTGGATTATTAGGAAAACAGATATAAGAATAACAGATTACATATTAGATTAGATATAAGAATAACAATATGGGCTTACCGATGGGAAGATAGAGATCTATTCCTCACAAATGCGGGATCATTTCTGACAGTTAATACAGGGAAATATAGGAAGAAAGGAGTTGGTGATGGGGGGGGGGGGGGGTTCTGGACCACCCAATGGACAGAGAACATAGAAGATGAAAGAAAGAGCGGCAAAGTACAGGGTGGCAGTAAGGGGTCATAAAGTCATAAAATGTTGTGTTAATGGAAAGGGAGGCAGGTATAAAGGGCTATAAAGGGCTATATACACAAGGTATAAAGGGCTATATACACAACATTTTATGACTTTATGACCCCTTACTGCCACCCTGTACTTTGCCGCTCTTTCTTTCATCTTCTATGTTCTCTGTCCATTGGGTGGTCCAGAACCCCCCCCCCCCCCATCACCAACTCCTTTCTTCCTATATTTCCCTGTATTAACTGTCAGAAATGATCCCGCATTTGTGAGGAATAGATCTCTATCTTCCCATCGGTAAGCCCATATTGTTATTCTTATATCTAATCTAATATGTAATCTGTTATTCTTATATCTGTTTTCCTAATAATCCAAACACTTCTAGAGCACATTGTTCTTCTATATATTATGTTCCAGTATTTTATGCTTTTGTCTTTTTCCACATATGTATGTATGTATATATGTATGTGTATTTGTGTTTGTAGGCATATATATATATATATATATATATATATATATATATATGTGTATATTTCAGTACTACATCCGTCCTACTTGTTTTTTACAGCCCTGATGAAGGCTTGAAGTTCAAGCCGAAACGTCGGCACAATAAAACCATTTTTATGAAAAAATGTAGTTTTATTAAGCAACAGTGACCGAACCCCGACAATCCCTACCTTGCATCATCAACGGTCAACGATCTCCTCTCAACAAATATGTTGTCTTCCCCGGTATCGAAGCATCTTCCAACAGCCGGCAGATGACATCGTCTCCCGCAGTCACTGGTGCGCGTACAGTACACCTCAGACTGGAACGCGTCCGTCGCCCGAACGTGATTTGGGGCGTCCCTGTCGTCGTCGATTTCCAGATGATATGCCTTTTCTTGGCTATAACTATATCGTCCGATTCTCCCATAGACTTGTCTCGTTCGCTTGCCGAGTCCGTTTCTTCGCCTTCCGCTGCGTCGGCTTGCCCATCCGTGACATCCTGGTTCTCGTCCTGTTCTCCATCCGGGTTCCACTCGTGAAAAAAACGACGTAGGGTCTGTCTTTGCTGCTCCTCCGCTGTCGTGACGGCATTCGCATGTTGTAGTCGCGACAGCCAATCGGCCACTACATTGTTCTTTCCTGGGGTATAACGCACCTTGAAATCATATTGCGCGAGTCTCTCCTTCCATCGTTGTATCCGCGACGATGTTTCTTTTAATGTCGCGACCCACTGCAACGGCTTGTGATCCGTTTTCACGATGAACCGCCGTCCGTACAGATACGGCCGAAAATGGTCGACAGCCCAGACAATACCGAGGAGTTCCCTGTCTAATGTGCTATACCTCTCCTCGGTCTCTGACAGACGTCTACTCGCATACGCTATTGGTCGTTCTCCTTCAGGCCACTGTTGTCCTAGCACTGCTCCCAGCGCATGATCGCTGGCGTCGGTGGTTAGTATGAAATCCTTCTCGAAGTCTGGGAACGCCAGCACCGGTTCCTTCTTAAGCATTTCTATGCATTCCGCAACTGCTGCTGTCATTAGAGAGGAAACCTTTACCCTCCTGCCTTTCTTTAAAAGGTCATTTAGTTCGGCGATCTTCTTGGCCATATTCGGAACGAATCTCCGATAGAAATTGAGTGCTCCAAGTAGTCGTCTAACTCCTTTAACATCTGTCGGGATTTTTAGGCTAGTCAGTGTGGCGACTTTACTCGGGTCTGGACGAACTCCGTCTCGTGAGATAACGTGACCTAGGAACGTGACGCTGGGGAGGCCAATTCGAGTCTTCTCCTCGGAAAGCTTCAGACCGAACTCACGCAGTCTGGTGAACACTTGTCGTAGGTGGTTCGCGTGCTCAGACTTCGTTTTGCTGAAGACAAGCAGGTCGTCCATATATCCTTGACAGAACTTAGTCCCGAGTCCTACGAGGAATTCATCCATCAGCTTTTGGAAGGTGGCTGGGGCATTCTTGAGGCCAAACGGCATCCTGGTGAACTGAAAATGGCCTCTCTCGAATGAAAATGCCGTTTTTTCCTCATCTCTAGGGTGCATCTTGATCTGATGGTATCCTGCCTTAAGGTCCAATGTACTAAAAATCGTCGCACCGCTGAGCCTGTCCAAAATGTCGTCTAGCCTGGGCATGGGGTACTTCTCGTCTTTTGTGACCTCATTCAACTTTCTGTAATCGACTACTACCCGGTACTTCCCTGGGGATCCCGCTTTGGAGACAGCCCACAAAGGGCTGTTATACCCTGATGAGCTGGGCACAATAATCCCTTGCTGAAGAAGGTTTCTGATCTCTTCTGCAATAGGTTCTTTCAGGGCCTGGGGGTAACGCCGTTCTTTGGTGTAGACCGTCCGATTTTCTGTTAAGGAGATTTCGTGCCTTGTCCTACCCGTTGCACTGAGCGGTTGGTCTTCGTGATGGTAGACATCCTGGAATTCTTTCGTTAGCTCTGCGAAGCTACTCTCCTCCGGTCTCACTACTCCCACATGCATATTAGTTTCGCTGGTTCTAGCACACCTCCTGTAGCGTCGCCTTCCTAATTTCACTGTCCACTCGCCCTCCGACATAACCACCTTTCCTTTGAGTAGTGTTAGAGCATCACACCCTATGATGCCCTCGTAATCCTGAGGCGTGCTACGAATGACATGAGCTTTTAACACTAGCCCATTTCTTCCCCAAAGTTCTGACGGAATCTCTATTTCTCCTATAACTTCACAATCTCCTCCTAGCGTTAAAAGTTTACACCGACATGCCTGTACCTCTTGCTTCATCCATCCCTGGTTCGAATTGGTCATCACGGCTCTGCTGACTAGCGTACAGGTACTGCCCGTATCCACTAACCATTTAACGCTCGCCTCTTTAATTATCGGCAACCCACTCTTCTTTCGAATACGCGAATATCCCGGGTCGCCGCGCGTCTTACACGTTTCTCATTTGTTTCGTCTCGCTACGTGACCATTTCGCAAAATGGTGGCGTAGGAGGTATGATGCTGAGGAGATCGCCGCTCTTGTTCCTCTTCAGACCCGCTGCTGTCGTCTGAATCTAGCTCAGCTGAGTCTTCCTGCTGTCTGGCAACTTGTCTTCTAACTTTGTGGAAGTTCACCTCCATAGGTTCCCCCATGTCTCTTTGAGGTTTTGGTTTCCGCATGTACGGGCACTGCCGAGCTACGTGCCCAAGCTCCTCGCACTCAAAACACTTTATCCGCGGGCACTTTGCGGCTATGTGTCCGTGTTTGCCACACTCGTAACACCGACGCTCCTGACCAGAACCTCCACGTCGGTTTGCGTCCCTTCCTGTTGCTTCCCGCCGTTCCGTTGGCCGCTCGGCTCTCCTGTCCCGTCCCATTGGCCGCCTCTCTCTCTCATGGGGTCTATACTCTCGACGTGGTCTTTCTCGCAATCGGGTCCATGGTTCGTCTACCGGAACAACGGATTGACGTTCCGCTTCCTTCTCACCCTCCTCAATCATAGCCTGGGCAACTTCGAGGAACTCACCGTCGGGGCTCAGGGTCAGCCCTGTTTCCCGGCCCAGCTGGGTTCGTAGCACTCGCTTCATGACTATTAGCATGGCTTGCGACTCCACTGCGTCGGGGCGTTCACCTAATTTGTCAGTGATTTTATTATACCAAGCTACCATCTTGGCTGCGAAAGACACTTTGGATTGTTTGGGCCCCTTTGTTTCTTGTAGCATCCTAATAAAGTCTTCTTCGGGAGCCCAACGGCCTCCGCCGTATGCTTTCTTCAGTCGAGACTTCACCGTTTCCCATTCGGTACCACTGTCACTCTGTATTTGATTTAGAATTTGTCGCTTAATCCTTCCTATCAGTGCTGCTTGTAGGGTTACAACATCGCAGTCGTCAAGCCACCCGGCTTCCGCTTTACTCCTGATCGCCTCGGCTAGTCTGTCTCCATCTTTTAAAAAATGAGACAGCTCTCCTATGTCTCCAGTGAATTTCTCCACCTGTCCGATAGCGGCGCGCATATCCTGCGCGTTTGCTGATTTAAACTTCAGCAATTCCAGCGTGGCGGGCGTCAAAATCACAGGTGGCGGATTAGGCTGGGGTGCCGGATTAGGCTGAGCTTGGGGGTCCACGACGGACATTCTTCTACTGTTAAGCCTATCTTGCACACTGTCACGCGTTTTCCGCTGCGACATACGCCACTGACACTCACTTACGCGTCCCGGGTTTCGGCACCACTTACGAGTCGCACGGTAATGAGTACGTTTTTAAAAAGGAGATAAAGGGAGTACAGATCTAAACGATGTGAACTCTGAACATCAACTGACTTTATTTAATCCGGCCGGCCTTATATAGGCTCGGCCTGTTTATTTACATAGTGCTGGTCTTCCTCCTGCCTAACATATATATATATATATATATATATATATATATATATATATATATATATTTGTCTGTTCGCTCATTTCTGGCTTCCCTGATGGTCCGATTTTGATGAAATTTGGTACAAAAATCAGTCGTCCAATTTGAAAGGTCAAGTTTGTTAACCAGCAAAATACGCCCACTGGAAGATGGCGTTTGGGGCGAAATTCGCGCAGAAAAAATCGTAACGCTTACGTTTTTGAGTTCATAAGCTTGTAAGTACTCTTTTTATAGGCTTCTTGGGCTAGGAAAACGAATGAAACCATTTTCAAGGCGATAGCTTTAACCGTTTTTGAGAAAATTGGAAAAATAGTTTTTGAATACCGTTTTTGGTTTGGGTACTTAGAATCACGGGATTCAGTTGAAACATTATCTGCATGTTCTACTTTCATTAAAACTAATATGTTGAAAGTTATGTTACGTTTGGAGTTAAGGAAGGGTGAGAATAAAATATTTTATTAACAGACATAAAAAAGTTTGGTAACTTTGTATACTTTCCTTAATATTTCGAAAAAGGTTGAGAATCTTGCGAAACGTAAGATTACCATTAGAAAGCTTACTAAATGCTCTACAAAAATGGCTCTAATGAAAGTTTTGATTAGGCGATGTCAATCGGAGAAATAAGTCCTTAAACCTTTAAAGTAATTGATTTCGCTTATTCGAACTGTTCTTTTTGTCTTTCATTTTGGTACTTAGAATTATGGGATTCAGTTGAAACATTTTCTGCATGTTCGAATGTATCAACACTAATATGTTGAAATTTTAGTTACGTTTGGAGTAAAGGAAGGGTTAGAATAAAATATTTTATTAACAGACAAGAAAAGTTTTGGTAACTTTGTATACTTTCGTTAGTATCTCGAAAACCGTTGACAATCTTGTGAAGCAGATGGTTACCATTCGAAAGCTTACTAAATGCTCTACAAAAAAGGTTCTAAAGAAAGTTTTAATTAGGCGATGTCAATCGGAGAAATAAGTGCTTAAAACTTTAAAGTAATTGATTTCCTTTATTCGAATGGTTCTTTTTGTCTATTTTATTCCTTGTTATTTTTAATTTGCTTATAGTCGGATAATGTATTTGACAATAAAAAAGGTTAAGTAAAATAAGAAGATCAATTTATTGTTAAAAATGTAGCGTTCAAAGAGAGAGATCCCAAGGCTTTCCAAATGCCTCTGTGCGGAGGACTTATGGGATAGCTGACCCATACAGGTAAGATTGTAAATCAAGACCTTTCAAGACTGGTTAGTTTGAGATTTCATTTGGATAGGTGTTTCGCTATTGATCTAAACAAAGTAATAACTGTTTCTATTCTATGCCTTCATAAACACTAAAGATAAGAACGGAACCGCGCTAAGATGACGCAGTTCCTGCGAATCGGACTTTCTACATTAGGACGTGTTGCTACGTAACAATAAAAGCGTATCACCAAGCCTATTGAACCAAAAATGTAAGGGCTAAATTTTTTCACGTGAATTCTGCCCCCCCCCCCCCCCCCAAAAAAAACATGTTCCGGTGGATAGATTCTGCTGGTTAACGAACATGACCTCTACAATTACACAAAGTAGTTTTTTTTTGGTTGAATTTGAACCAAATGTTATCAAAATCGGACCATTTTTAGGCTAGCTAGAGAACGAACAGACAAATATATTTTCCAGAAAGTAAAACAAAATTCATTCTTTCAACAACATTTCTTTATTTTGCACTAATAATTTGAAGACACATGTGCCATCATCAGGTGCTAACAACAAAATAGAAACATGCATTAATATTATTCGACTCAAACAATAGTACATTTTTAGGCTTATAGTATATTACAAGGATAGTTCTTTTATTATTTTTCATTTTGTTGTATTTTTTATATATTAATTTTTTTTGTTTACAAGCAATTGAGCATTTCTCGTTTGTCGTTTGAATTAATAAAATCTGGAAATAGAAATATTATTGATAGCAATTTAATCATAATGTATACATGTTGATACTTATTACAGAATTATACAGAAAATTACCACACACAGGAATGGCGTTAGTGACCTTAAGGGTTGACACGCCATTATAATAATTTAAAAAAATAAGGATAGTTCATAATTAGAATTTATAAAGCTAACGGTGATTGTTTCAAATGGAACATGTATAATTTTATAGAATATAATCTTAAGGAACTGTCTAATTAGAGTTTTTATAACTAAACAAAATGAAACTTCTAGCATACAGGGAATACAGTCATTCCGATCCAAATACCTCCGCAAAATATTTAATGCTCCTTTCCACTTTTCCATTAAAACTCTTTATAATCACCTCAACATCCCTTTCGTTCAAGAACTAGCAAAATGCCGCTTCCTAACCTTTCATTCCAAATTGTCCTTCCATCCCAATCCCAGAGCACAAACACTTTCCTCCCAATCCCGCCTAGAAGGCTCAAGAGCATTGGCCTCGTGACCAGCTAACTGACTACCAGTGGAGAAAAAATATATTCCAAACTAGGAAGTGCCAATATTGATTGGCTCCTTCCATTTACTTATTTATTATTTTTATTTAGTTATTTTCATTTATTTTATTATTTAGTTACTTACTTATTAGCGCGGTTCCTCCCTCCCCCATAGGGAGGAACCCCGCTTATAAGGTTGATACAATGAAACAATCCGGAAGTGCCGACTAGAAAATTTCGCGTTTCAGAACCCCTAGAAACCGAAAATAACGGTGGTTCAAATTTGTGTATATATATATATATATATATATATATATATATATTTGTCTGTTCGCACTCTAGGTAGAAGACGAATGGTCCGATTGTGATGAAATTTGGTACAAAAATCCGTCGTCTAATTTGAAAGGTCAAGTTCGTTAGCCAGCAGAATCCGCCCACTGGAAGATGTCGTTTGGGGCGAAATTCGCGCAAAAAAAATCGTAACGCTTACGTTTTTGAGTTCATAAGCTTGTAAGTACTTGTTTTATAGGCTTCTTGGGCTAGGAAAACGAATGAAACCATTTTCAAGGCGATAGCTTTAACCGTTTTCGAGAAAATTGGAAAAATAGTTTTTGAATACCGTTTTTGGTTTGGGTACTTAGAATCATGGGATTCAGTTGAAACATTTTCTGCATGTTCTACTTTCATTAAAACTAATATGTTGAAATTTTTGTTACGTTTGGAGTTTAGGAAGGGTTAGAATAAAATATTTTATTAACAGACATAAAAGGTTTTGGTAACTTTGTATACTTTCCTTAATATATCGAATATGGTTGAGAATCTTGGGAAACGGAAGATGACCATTAGAAAGCTCACTTAATACTCTTTAAAAATGGTTCTGATGAAAGTTTTGATTAGGCGATGTCAATCGGAGAAATAAGTGCTTAAAACTTTAAAGTAATTGATTTCGCTTATTCGGTCTGTTTTTTTGTCTTTGATTTTGGTACTTAGAATTATGGGATTCAGTTGAAACATTTTCTGCATGTTCGAATGTATCAACACTAATATGTTGAAATTTTAGTTACGTTTGGAGTAAAGGAAGGGTTAGAATAAAATATTTTATTAACAGACAAGAAAAGTTTTGGTAACCTTTTATACTTTCGTTAGTTTTTTTTTTTTTTTTTTTTTTTTTTTTTTTTTTTTTTTTTTTTTTTTACGGCGCATCAACAAATCGTAGCTATACTTTCGTTAGTATCTCAAAAACCGTTGACAATCTTGGGAAGCGAAAGGTTACCATTCAAAAGCTTACTAAATGGTCTACAAAAAAAGGTTCTAAAGAAAGTTTTGAATAAGCGATGTCAATCGGATAAATAAGTGCTTAAACTTTGAAGTAATTGATTTCGTTTATTCGAACGGTTCTTTTTGTCTTTGATATTGGTACTTCGAATTATGGGATTCAGTTGAAACATTTTCTGCATGTTCTAATTTCATCAAAACTAGTATGCTGAAAATTTACTTACGTTTGGAGTTAAGGAAGGGTTAAATTAAAATAATTAATTAATAGAGATGAAAAGCTTTGGAAACTTCGTATACTTTCCTTAATATCTCGAAAACGGTTGAGAATCTTGGTAAACGGATGGTTTCCATTCGAAAGCTTACTAAATGCTCTAAAAAACAGGTTCTGAAGAAAGTTTTGATTAGGCGATGTCAAACGGAGAAATAAGTTCATATAACTTAGAAGTTTGATAAACGATAATTGATTTCGTTTATTTATACGGTTCTTTTTGTCTGTTTTTATTTCTTGTTATTTTGTTATTGCTTCTAGGAGGAGGATGTATTTCTCAATAAAACAGGGGAATAAATACAAATTCTTTGAACCTGTAACAGAACTGAAAACGTAAATATTCTCTGTGTAGAGTCAGTCCGGGTCGAGGTAGTAGGCCGGTTCAGGTAGGCTTTTATTGCACTTCATAAATCAAGATTCATTGTTCTCATCAAGCATTCTAGGACAGCTGACAGTTACCTTTACCTGTAGGAAGTCATGCAGCCAAATTCTATACTAGAAATATAATTATATTTTGTGGTTGAATGTGGCCGTAGTTCAATAAAAAATAACACTACTTTCTCATTTTCATGTACAATTTTATTTTGTTTAATTGCATTTAAAAGTAAAATGGATATGTTTGCACTGCAAGTTAAGTAAATTAGAAATATATTCGTAGAAGAGTCTTCGTAGACCGAAACTTGGGACGGCAGAAAGAGTAATTTCTGCTTAGGATAGTTTCATCCCTAGCCGAAAATCATGTTGTTTTTTTTTTCATATTTGTTTACATTAGGAATGATCCAAACAAAGTAATAACTGTTTCTATTCTAAGTCTACAAAATAACACTAGGGATATGAATGGAACCGCGCTAAGATGACGCAGTTCCTGCGAGTCGGACTTTTTTTTAACCTTCATCTATAAACGTACGGGACGTATCCGACCCACAACGTGGAAAACTGCGCATATCTCCTCATACCCGCACTGGAACGTCAAAGGGGTTCAGGTACTCAGTCAATCCCGGGTTTCCCGAACCCGGGTCGGATACGACCCAACGTTTATGATAATGTACTTGATTATAGATGATATTGTTCCAGGTTTTCATTAAAAAATCATGGCTTATGGAGAAAACAAATTACTCATAACCATGGAAGAAGTTATAGCCCAATTCAGGTGACAAGAGAAGCAATCTGATGCGGAATTAGATGACCAAATTGATGAAACAGAATCAAAGTCTGACCATGATATTCTCTCAAATGATGACGAAGGAGTCGACGAACTCTCAAAATCAAGATGATCTAGAATATCAAGATATAGAAGTTTATTTTTTCAATTCGACCCTGTGTGAACATAATCTGTCCCTGTGTGCAACAGTGCCTGTGATTATTTTACCAAAACAGAAATGTGATATAATCTGTTCCTCAAGTTTTATTGTGATATTAAATTAGTTATTGCGAGTACACCCATAAATATATTGTGTGTCAACCTTAAACGTTTATAGAGGAGGGTTAATTTTTTTTTTTTTTTTTAACTTTGTCATTCGTATTAATCAATTTCTGTATATATTATTATTTTTTGTGAGCAAACTTAACTAATGTACTTAAAAAATGTACAGATGTTAAATAAACGTATTATAAAAAAAAAAAAAAAAAAAAAAAAAAAAAAAACATAATGAGGTTGGTTAATCACCTTGTAGAATTAAGCAACCTCAGTACCGGAAAACATCAAAAACAAATATATATATATATATATATATATATATATATATATATATATGTGTGTGTGTGTGTGTGTGTGTGTGTGTGTGTGTGTGTGTGTGTGTGTGTGTGTGTGTGTGTGTGTGTGTGTGTGTGTGTGTGTGTGTGTGTGTGTATTTAAATACATACAAATTTTAACCACCATTATTTTCGTGATCTATCAGTTTTGAAAGCTTAATTTTCTAGTCGGCACGTTTCGGTTATTATAGTAAGTAACTGGCCTTCTGAAGAATATGCTCATTTTAGGCAGCACATTCTGGACGGTCTCATAGTTCTATGTTAAGGATTGTTTGACAAAAAATACTTGATAAACAATAAACTCTTTTTCGTTCAGAAACAACACGCAAATTGGGGTCTCCCGTGGTCTAATGGCTAGCGCCTAAGCGGGAGATGGTGGGTTCGATTCCCAACCTCCGGCAGGAATTTTATCATCCCAGGGCTCGCTGGTAAAATTCCTGGCTGCACCCTGGATGTCGGCGCTAATGGCCTAGATGTAGATGCGCCGTAAAAAAAAAAAAAAAAAAACGCAAATTGTTTTCTATAGAAAAAAATTGATAATAAAGTGTTATTGCTCGAGGGTATCCCTGAGGGAGAGATGCATCTGAGAATTCTACTGAGAATGCCGGGACCCGTTATGGAGCCGGTCCTAGATTGCAGATTTCTCTCCTTTTATTGGCAGGGGGGGGGGGGGGGGAGAATTAGCGAGATTTTACAGGAAGATTATACAACTTAATCATTTTTTTATTGCACTAAAAAATACCGGAAGGTTTACAGTTAAAAAAATTAATCTGGGAATTCTTTAATCCTAAGTTTGCATGAAACTTATGTGCTTTTCATTGAGAGGAGATCGTTGACTGTAGATGATGCAAGGTAGGGATTGTCGGGGTTCGGTCACTGCTACTTAATAAAACTACATTTTATCATAAAAATGGTTTTATTGTGCCGACGTTTCGGCTTGAACTTCAAGCCTTCATCAGGGCTGTAAAAAACAAGTAGGACGGAAGTAGTACTGAAATATACACACACATATATATATATATATATATATATATATATATATATATATATACATATGCCTACAAACACAAATACACATACATATATACATACATACATATGTGGAAAAAGACAAAAACATAAAATACTAGAACATAATATATAGAAGAACAATGTGCTCTAGAAGTGTTTGGATTATTAGGAAAACAGATATAAGAATAACAGATTACATATTAGATTAGATATAAGAATAACAATATGGGCTTACCGATGGGAAGATAGAGAACTATTCCTCACAAATGCGGGATCATTTCTGACAGTTAATACAGGGAAATATAGGAAGAAAGGAGTTGGTGAGGGGAAGGGGGGTTCTGGACCACCCAATGGACAGAGAACATAGAAGATGAAAGAAAGAGCGGCAAAGTACAGTAAGGGGTCATAAAGTCATAAAATGCTGTGTTAATGGAAAGGGAAGCAGGTATAAAGGGCTATATTGCAGGCGGTATAGGGGATTAGGATGGAGTTTTTAACAAATGGAAGATGTTGGAGTAGGTAGAGGAGATGACTTCTTTGTCAATTTTGTCATTAACTGGATTATTTTCTAGGTGGATAAAAATTGATTCGGAAAGGAGGCGTTTTTCTTCGTTGGATTCAGTGGAAAGGATGGAGTATTGGTCAAAACCAAAGTCATGTCCGTCTGTGATGGCATGTCTAGTTAAAGCTGTCTTTATGTCTTTATTCCGTACATCATTTTTGTGGTTGTTGATACGTTTTCTTACTGGGTTTTTAGTCTGTCCAATGTACGCACTATTGCAGTTGGGTGTGATGCAGGGGATTCTGTAGACTACATTGGTCCTGCCTTTTAGCGCGGTTCCTCCCTCCCCCATAGGGAGGAACCCCGCTTATAGGGTTGATACAATGAAACAATCCGGAAGTGTCAACTAGAAAATTTCGCGTTTCAGAACCCCTAGAGACCGAAAATAACGGTGGTTCAAATTTGTATATATATATATATATGTATATATATATATATATATATATATATATATATATATATATATATTTGTCTGATCGCTCATTTCTGGCTTCCCTGATGGTCCGATTTTGATGAAATTTGGTACAAAAATCCTTCGTCCAATTTGAAAGGTCAAGTTCGTTAACCAGCAAAATCCGCCCACTGGAAGATGGCGTTTGGGGCGAAATTCGCGCAGAAAAAATCGCAACGCTTACGTTTTTGAGTTCATAAGCTTGTAAGTACTCTTTTTATAGGCTTCTTGGGCTAGAAAAACGAATGAAACCATTTTCAAGGCGATAGCTTTAACCGTTGTCGAGAAAATTGGAAAAATAGTTTTTGAATTCCGTTTTTGGTTTGGGTACTTAGAATCACGGGATTCAGTTGAAACATTATCTGCATGTTCTAATTTCATTAAAACTAATATGTTGAAAGTTATGTTACGTTTGGAGTTAAGGAAGGGTTAGAATAAAATATTTTATGAACAGACATGAAAAGTTTTGGTTTCTTTGTACACTTTCCTTAATATCTCGAAAAAGGTTGAGAATCTTGGGAAACGGATGATGACCATTAGAAAGTTCACTAAATTCTCTACAAAAATGGTTCTAAAGAAAGTTTTGATTAGGCGATGTCAATCGGAGAAATAAGTGCATATAACTTTAAAGTAATTGATTTCGCTTATTCGAACTGTTCTTTTTCTCTTTGATTTTGGTACTTAGAATTATAGGATTCAGTTGAAACATTTTCTGCATGTTCTACATTCATTAAAACTAATATGTTGAAATTTTTGTTACGTTTGGAGTTTAGGAAGGGTTAGAATAAAATATTTTATTAACAGACATAAAAAGTTTTGGTAACTTTGTATACTTTCCTTAATATCTCGAAAAATGTTGGGAATCTTGGGAAACGGAAGATGACCATTAGAAAGCTCACTAAATGCTCTACAAAAATGGTTCTGATGAAAGTTTTGATTAGGCGATGTCAATCGGAGAAATAAGTGCTTAAAACTTTAAAGTAATTGATTTCGCTTATTCGAACTTTTCTTTTTGTCTGTTTTATTCCTTGTTATTTTTAAATTGCTTATAGTCAGATAATGTATTTGACAATAAAACAGATTAAGTAAAATAAGAAGATCAATTTATTGTTAGAAATGTAGCGTTCAAAGAGAGAGATCCCAAGGCTTTCCAAATGCCACTGAGCGGAGGCCTTTCTGCCCGACTTATGGTATAGCTGACCCATACAGGTAAGATTGTAAATCAAGACCTTTCAAGACTGGTTTGTTTGAGATTTCATTTGGATAGCTGTTTCGCTATTGATCTAAACAAAGTAATAACTGTTTCTATTCTATGCCTTCATAAACACTAGAGATAAGAACGGAACCGCGCTAAGATGACGCAGTTCCTGCGAATCGGACTTTTTGTGGGATAGGGTCTTTAAGAGTCGTATGTAAGTTTTTTCAGTTTGTTCTGTGTCGATAGTCCTAGTTTTAGAGTGGGGAATGTATCGCGTTGGGATTTTTGGATTTTTTCTGTGAGGTTTGGGATATATGGGAGGCCTCTGAATTGAGGGACAATATTATCTTGGGTAGTGGGGATGGGTTTAGGGTTATTGAAAGAATTTATGAGACGGGTGATAATGTTCGTAGGAAATCCATTGGTAGTAAGAATATCGAGGAGTCGGGATTTGTTGGCAGGGTGAAATTTGGTGTCGGATAGGGAGAGGGCTCGATTTATTAGGTTGCTGGCAGTATTGAGGATTTGGTATTTGGGGTGTGAGGAAAGGTAATGGAGAAGTCGTCCCGAGTAAGTGGGTTTGGTATACCAATCAGTGGATATAGAGCCGTCTGTATTTCTAATAAGGAGTATGTCAAGGAAAGGGAGGGAGTTGTTAGTTTCGGTCTCGATGGTGAATATTAACCGGGGGTGGTAGGAGTTAAAGGCTGTTAGAATTTCTGGAATCTTATCAGGATTAATTATGAGGAAGAGGTCGTCAACATATTTTTTAAGGAAAATAATATCGTCGGGGAACATGGGGAGGATTTGGTCAAGGAGGTCATTAAGGGTAATATTGGAAAGGTCAGGAGCGAGGCAGTTACCCATGGCGAGGCCAGAGATCTGGTTGAAGAATTTATCTTGGAATAGGAGGTATCCGGATTTGCAGCAGAGGGATAGGGATTCAAGATAGGAAGATCGAGATAGCTTGGTGTGTGGTTCGAGGGTGGTCCAATTCTTGTCAATAATTTCTAGGGTTTTATCTATGGGAATGTTTGTGAAGAGAGACTGGGCATCTAGAGAGGCTAAAATGAAATTAGGGGGGATGAGAAAGGAGTGTAGTGGTTTTTTAAGGTCGTGTGCATTCTGTACGTCATAGGGGTTATTGTGACTTAAGGTCTGGAGGGAAGTAAGGAGAAATTTGCTTAGTTTTGAGGAGGGGGAGTTTATATTAGAAATGATGGGACGTAAGGGATTATTTTCTTTATGGATTTTCGGGAGGCCATAGCATCTGGGGGCTTGGGAGTTATGTGAGATGAGGTGTGAGCGGGTCCGTTGGTCAATCTCTTTGTTGTCATGTAGTTTATGTATGTGTTTGTTAAAGGATTGTGTGAGGGAGGGGGTGGGATTTCTGTTATGGGGGGTCGGTAAGTAAGTGGTGTTGTCAGAAAGGAGTGTGATCATTTTTTCCGTGTATTCAGTCCTGTCCATGATAACGGTTTTGTTCCCTTTGTCAGCCCGGGTAACGATTAATTCGTTATGGGATTTAAGGAAGGAGCGGGTGGTTCTTATGTCTTTGTAGAGTAGGGGAGACATTTTTGGGGATTTGAGGGAAGGATGGTGTAGGTGGTTTGTAATAACGTTGGAAATGCGTATTCGGGATAGTTCTCTCTCTTCATCATTTACAATAAGTGTCTTATCTCTATGAATGTATTCTAAATCGGTGATAAGCTTTGGGACCAATTTGCCCAGGTTCGTGACAGGGGTGGCAAAATTGGGCCCAAGTGATAGAATATTGTTCACTTCGGGGGGTATATCGATGGAGGAGATATTATGGACCCATTCTGGTTTCCCAGAGGGGAATGAATTATGGTTATAAGGTAGGGATTGTCGGGGTTCGGTCACTGCTACTTAATAAAACTACATTTTATCATAAAAATCATCATGGTTTTATTGTGCCGACGTTTCGGCTTGAACTTCAAGCCTTCATCAGGGCTGTAAAAAACAAGTAGGACGGAAGTAGTACTGAAATATACACACACATATATATATATATATATATATATATATATATATATATATATATATATATATATATATATATACATATGCCTACAAACATAAATACACATACATATATACATACATACATATGTGGAAAAAGACAAAAACATAAAATACTAGAACATAATATATAGAAGTGAACATAATATATAGTGTTTGGAAGAACATAATATATAGTGTTTGGATTATTAGGAAAACAGATATAAGAATAACAGATTACGTATTAGATTAGATATAAGAATAACAATATGGGCTTACCGATGGGAAGATAGAGAACTATTCCTCACAAATGCGGGATCATTTCTGACAGTTAATACAGGGAAATATAGGGAGAAAGGAGTTGGTGAGGGGGAGGGGGGTTCTGGACCACCCAATGGACAGAGAACATAGAAGATGAAAGAAAGAGCGGCAAAGTACAGTAAGGGGTCATAAAGTCATAAAAGCTGTGTTAATGGAAAGGGAGGCAGGTATAAAGGGCTATATTGCAGGCGGTATAGGGGATTAGGATGGAGTTTTTAATAAATGGAAGATGTTGGAGTAGGTAGAGGAGATGACTTCTTTGTCAATTTTGTCATTAACTGGATTATTTTCTAGGTGGATAAAAATTGATTCGGAAAGGAGGCGTTTTTCTTCGTTGGATTCAGTGGAAAGGATGGAGTATTGGTCAAAACCAAAGTCATGTCCGTCTGTGATGGCATGTCTAGTTAAAGCTGTCTTTATGTCTTTATTCCGTACATCATTTTTGTGGTTGTTGATACGTTTTCTTACTGGGTTTTTAGTCTGTCCAATGTACGCACTATTGCAGTTGGGTGTGATGCAGGGGATTCTGTAGACTACATTGGTCCTGTCTTTTTGTGGGATAGGGTCTTTAAGAGTCGTATGTAAGTTTTTCAGTTTGTTCTGTGTCGATAGTCCTAGTTTTAGAGTGGGGAAAGTATCGCGTAGGGATTTTTGGATTTTTTCTGTGAGGTTTGGGATATATGGGAGGCCTCTGAATTGAGGGACAATATTATCTTGGGTAGTGGGGATGGGTTTAGGGTTATTAAAAGAATTTATGAGACGGGTGATAATGTTCATAGGAAATCCATTGGTAGTAAGAATTATGGTTATATTTCTTGAGTAGGATTGTATCAAGTTTGGATTTAAGGGTGTGCTTTTTTTGTTTTTTTGTAAAATCTTTCGTTGTTTCCATGATGGAAACAAACGAGCTATAATCTCCTTCATCGATATTTTCCCGGAGTGAGTGGTGGAGGTTTTCTAATTTTAAGTCCGAAAAGTAAATTTTACTATTAATTTCTTTTATTTTTAAATTCAAAATTTATTTTTTAAATTGATGTTTGGCCTCATCTAATTTTTCAGAGTAGCGTGGCGGGAGGGAGATTTTGTTCAAGCAATGTTCGATAAATGTGGGGAAAACATTTTTGCTGCGGCATTTGAGAAGGAAAATTCTCTGTTCCCGAGCAATCGTGTTTGCCTGGGTAAGCCGGGATATTTTGTTGATGAGAAATTTATAGGCAGGGAATTTCGTTTTGATGGAGCTAAGGGAATGATCTACCACGGTTTGTTGAGAAGCTTGATTCCTCTGTTGTAAGGTGGGTTCAGGTCCTGAAGCGGTGGATGTGGTGAGAGAATCTGCGGAGGAGTTGGAAGGAGAGCTGGAGGTTCTACTGTGTTGAGCTTGGAGAGAGGACTGCATGGCTAGTCGGGCTTTTATTCCTTATCTGCATTTTTTAACACTTTGGTTTCTATTTTGCGGGGGGCACGAAGCATTCCTATGACAAACTATTAGACGAGTTCGTAAACCAGCCAAATCAGGTCATATGCAAGTGACCGGAGTATACTCTGCGCCCAAAACATTAATTTACTCCTAACAGTCGACATTTTGGTTGTACTAAAAAGAAACAGACATTTCCTAAATGGTCTTCAAGCTGCAGATGTAACAGATGAGAAGAAGTCGTCCTGTGCAGAATAAGGATAGGCCATTTACGACTTACTCACTCATACCTTATGACAGGACAGAACAGACCAACTTGTCAGTAGTGTAATACAACAAATAGCGTTTAACACATCGTGACAGACAGTAAACTGAGACAAAATTCTAACATCCCAAGAAACATGAACGAACAACTCACAGATGATCATATGCAGCTCTAGAGAAACATTTCTGGGGAGGGGGGCTTATTTAGTATGGGCTTACCGCCGTGCCTGTGGGTGTAGAATCAAATTTTCACACCCAGGCACCTGGAAATCATTAAGGAAGTATTTGATAAACTAAGAACATACATTAACTAGAACTTATTACTATTAATTTGCGTAATCAATTTTTTTTTCTAACTTAATCGAAAAATATTGTGATTTTTCATTCTGGGGGGCTAGGCCCCCTCCTTTAGCCGTCACTGGAGATGACATTCACTATATCGGACAACTATTTGATTGCCTTAAACATTTTAACCTTTATGATTTAATATAAATACCCATGAATAAACTTATTAAACTTACATTAACTAAATTGTATGAAATATATTTGGTTGTAGAATAATTTAGTAGCGTTTTATACTGGTGATTTAAATAAAAACTTTAGATTCTTTTAAATATTTTCAATAAATTATATACGACCCATTTTGATATTACACGTTGCCATCTTTCAGATAATTTTTTAATTCCATCCTACCAGAACTTCTCAGGTTTTTTAAGAACAAGGTTATTTCGTCCTGTTTAATATTCGTTAGTTATCTTGAGAGGTCTGTAATACTATGAAAATATCCCACTAGTATTTCTCAAAATAGAACTCAACTGAAAATGTGTCACTCCTGCCTATGGTGTACAAGATCTGAAGCTAGGTACATACAGTTTTGATGGTTGTAAATAAAACTATGAAGGCGTAAATAAAACAGATTTTTGAGTTATGCCGTAATGTATTTTATCATGGAAAGTGATATATTTGCAGTTTTCAAGTAGGTGCTGGGGATCTCCCTCCCCCAGGGGACATTATGGCCGCCTCAAATAGAGTACAAACGAAGCAGAATTGTTATGACAAGTCGTAAAAAGCTTTGAAGGACTCTTGTTTGTTTAGCCCCATCCTGAAGGCTGTTACAAAAGGTGGTGAGTCAAGAATGTCCTTGGGTTGTGTTTACTCTACAAAATGTAAACAATTTATGGGGATCAACAACCCCAGCCTAGGGACAACTCAAGAGGTCAACATCTTGAGAAGGTTTGCCCCAAAACTGAACTTTCAAATTTGAAATAAAAAAAGATCATTTAACTTTTCACTTCAAAAAGTAATATGAGCAAACTTTTCCCCAAAACAAATAATTTTTTTGTGTACATATGTATTTATCGAGACGGTTACTGTTATAGTCGAAGAGCTGGCAACGCACATTTCATGAAGTGTTTTATGCACCTTGAAATTTTGCTATAATGTTCCTCTTGGGTAGATAAGGACGTAAATATATGATTCCTGGACATACCTTGGAACACCAGGTACTGCACATAGGGGAAAGGTGCAAAACAATATTTCCCAAAAGTAGAGTTTTATTCAGAAGCCAACTATCATTAATGTTAAAAAAATTGCAAACTAAGGAATTTTAAAATGAATAATAAATAAAGCAGGCACTATTAAGGGGGTTAAAATGTAAATAAAAAAAAAGCCCGACTCGCAGGAACTGCAGCATCTTAGCGCGGTTCCGTTCATGTCCCTAGTGCCATTTCATAAGCTTAGAAAAGAAATAAACTTATTTTTTTTTTATATATCTCGTGAAAATTGTCAAAATCCTCTCGAACATCTCGAATAAAAGTGATATTAAGGCGTCAGGGACACCGACAGTAGCTAACTTTTACACAGAAGCGGAAATTACAGAATCTGGCTCTCATTCTAAAGCAAAGCTCTATAAATCAATACAAAATATGCCTAATAAAGCCTTTCTAGAGGATACAGAAGCATGGGCGTATATGAGGGGGGGCTGAGGGGGCTGCAGCCCCTCCCGAAATTTTGAATTGATGATAAAAACTTCTCGTAAAACCCTTAAAAATAAATTAAATAAGATCACTTAGTTCATAAAACATATTTTATTTTACGTGTAATAGCGTTTTAGTTGCCTAAAACTATTCCAAGCTCTAAATATTTAGTATTCCATACCCTGGAAATGGTCTCAGCCCCCCCCCGAAATTGTTTTTATATACGCCCATGTACAGAAGGATCAAGAAGAAGTACACAAGATTGAGTAGAATACCCTGCCTAATATAGCCTATATAGAATAATATGCCGAATAAAACCTATCTAGTAAATACACAAGGACAAATAAAAGTCTTGACGAATAACAAGTCAAGAAAAAAAAACTTTATTTAACAAAATAAAACAAAGTTTAGTTGCCCAACTACAATAGAATAATATACCTAATTAAGTCTATGGAGTAGACACAAATGGACCAAAAACAAGTCTTGTGGAATATTGTTTTTTTTCTAATTAAATACTTTTTATCAATATTTAGTATATAACCTTTGTGAAAACTATTGATTGCTAATTGATGAATCGGTTTACAACTAAGTAGTCTTTATGAATATTTAGTGTATAACCTCCATACGATTGTACTCGAGGTAGAGGCAGACAAATCAAGAGATGGAGTGACTCTTTCAAGAAGACAGCAGGCCCGACATGGTGGAGAAAAGCACGGGACAAGAAGCTCTGGTGGGAAACATGGAAGGAACTCACAGACCCCGCTTCCCGTTAAGGCTGGTCTCCCTGGGAAGTGTAGACCATTACTCCTCAAAGGAGGAAGGCTTTTACAAGCAAAAAATTATTAATCAGTTATTTAAGTTTTTTAGAAAAATGAAAAAAATTAGTTATAAAAAAATTAGTTATGAGTTTGTTTTTATAGGAAAGTATCAAATATGTTTATTTTTGTTTGTATAATAAAGGCTATTTCATTTCATTTCATTTCAGTGTATAACCTTATGTTTGGATCTGAGTTTTTGGGGTGCTCTCCGCCTAGGCTTTGTATTTGTGTCGGCAGATACCTGGGGTATATTTACAGCTCTTGAGGATTAACTCTTAGCAGGTAAATTTCCTGCGGCCCCCTTGTTTCTACGGGCATTGAACCGCCATATTCGCTCATAGTATCTAACCGTTGTGAAGTTTATTTTTTGGATTTAGGACTTAATATACATATGTAGACTAAATCATAGCAAGAAGTAATCCTCCGTCGTCGGTTCTTAACTATGTAGACTCGCTAATGTTATACAATCTTAGATACATCGTATTTAAAATCCACAGCAAAAACACGACATTTCATCAGAATCCCCTGCTGAATAAAACTTATATAGAATAATATGCAAAATAAAGCCTATCTAGTGGCTAAAAATAGAGGAAAAAAGCCGTTCGAGGTGGTAGAAAATCTTAAAAGTATTTCGCTCAGAAATCTCCGAAATATTGTCACTAATTTTACTTATCCTGTTTTATAGCCAAGTAGATTTATATTCTATAATCAATAAGAAAACCCTACTAACAATAAAAAACTATGGGTAACAGATGAAAATAGGGAATACCAAGAATAATTCTAAAGAACGAAATCAACACCAGTACTGTCACATCTAGATATTCATACGGCATCTTCGAATTGTAACAAACAAAATATTGATTCTAATTATACGTATCCTGTTTTATTGACAAATACATTTGACTACTATAAGCAATTAAAAACACTAGGGAATATGCAAAGAACTCGGAGTAGGAGCCTCGACAGTTTCAAGACATTTGAAGGAAATCGACAAATCCAAAACTGACATTTCATACGGTACAGCCTGATATATTTTTAACAATGAATTGTTTTTCTTATTTTAATTAATCTGTTTTATTGTCAAATACATTATCCAACTTTAAGAAATTAAAAAATAACAAGGAATAAAAACAAACAAAAAGAACCGTTCGAATAAACGAAATCAATTACTTCAAAGTTTAAGCACTTATTTCTCCGATTGACATAGCCTAATCAAAAATTGTTTCAGAATCTTTTTTTGTAGAACATTTAGTAAGCTTTCGCATGGTTACCCTCCGTTTACCAATATTCCTAACCGTCTTCGAGATATTAGGGAATGTATACGAAGTTCCCAAAACATTTCATGTCTGTTAATAAAATATTTTATTCTAATCCTTCCTTAGCTCCAAACGTAACCAAAATTTTAACATATTAGTGTTGATGAAATTCAAACATGCAGAAAATGTTTCAACTGAATCCCATAATTTTAAGTATCAAAATCAAAGACAAAAAGAACAGTTCGAATAAGCGAAATCAATTACTTTAAAGTTTTAAGCACTTATTTCTCCGATTGACATCGCCTAATCAAAACTTTCATTAGAACCTTTTTTGTAGAGCATTTAGTAAGCTTTCTAATGGTATTCTTCTGTTTCCCAAATTCTCAACCTTTTTCGAGATATTAAGGAAAGTATAGAAAGTTACCAAAACTTTTTTATGCCTGTTAATAAAATATTTTATTCTAACCCTTCCTTAACTCGAAACGCAACCAAAATTTCAACATATTAGTTTTAATAAAAGTAGAATATGCAGTAAATGTTTCAACTGAATCCCATGAATCTAAGTACCCAAACCAAAAACGGCATTCAAAAATTATTTTTTCAGTTTTCTCAAAAACGGTTAAAGCTATCGCCTTGAAAATGGTTCCATTCGTTTTCCTAGCCCAAGAACCCTATAAAAAGAGTACTTACAAGCTTATGAACTCAAAAACGTAAGCGTTACGATTTTTTTTGCGCGAATTTCGCCCCAAACGCCATCTTCGAGTGGGCGGATTTTGCTGGTTAACGAACTCGACCTTTTAAATTGGACGACAGATTTTTGTACCAAATTTCATCAAAATCGGACCATCAGGGAAGCCTGAAATGAGTGAACAGACAAATATATATATATATATATATATATATATATATATATATATATAAATAAATATATATATATATACAAATATATACATATATATATATATATATACAAATTTGAACCACCGTTATTTTCGGTCTCTAGGGGTTCTGAAACGCGAAATTTTCTTGTCGGCACTTCCGGATTGTTTCATTGTATCAACCTTATAAGCGGGGTTCCTCCCTATGGGGGAGGGAGGAACCGCGCTAAAAACAAAAAAAAAAACAAAGAACGTCGTTTTTATTTTTAATATTTAATGAAGTACTTTATTCACGATGCGATTTAAACAGCGTCTTCAATAAACATATTTGAAAATAATTACAAAAGGTCAGACACTTTTTTGGGGTTTAATTATCAGGAAACATAAAAATAAATGTTGCCTATGATAGACTGCAATACACTGCGTGTAACCGTAAGAGTGAATGAGAGCACCACGCAGTTGTGGTTGTTCTCTGCGCTCTCATTGGTTCTTGCTCACATGATATTGTACAGCTGTTCTGGTTTAAATGGCAGCGTGAATAAAACACTCATTTAATCTTAGAATAAAAACAATTAAGTTTTTTTTTACGTGTTATATCCCTTAAAAATATCTGCCTTCTTAATTATTCATTTTAAAATTGTCTTAATTTTACATTAAAGATAGTAGGCTTCTGAATAAAACTCTATTTGAGGGCAATATTTTTTTGCGCCTTTCCCCTATGCGCAGTACCTGATGTTCCAAGGTATGTCCAGCAAACACATATTTACCTTCTTATCTACCTAGGAGGTATATTATAGCAAAATTTCAAGGTGCATAAAACACTTAATGAATCGAAAACATATGTGATTGCTCTCAGTATTATTAGCACTTTCCTCCGAAGGCAAGTAGCTATTGAGGTTGCACTCATGACGGAATTTTTGAAAAATTTCTTCAAATCTTTATCGATCCTACCTATTAGAGACCGAAAATGACCCCAGTTAAAATTTATATATATATATATATATATATATATATATATATATATATATATATATATATATATATGTATATATATATATAGTTATATATGTGTCCGTTAACACGACACAGGCCAGAGTTTTTGCTTTTTCGCCAGGAAACTTGGTATGTAGTATTCTCCCATCAAACGATTGAACGAGTTCGTTAACCAACAAAATCGGCCCATCCGGAGGGGGGGTTTACTCCGGAGCCAAAGTAGTTATTTGTCAATACCAGCCATAATTTTTGTTATATTTCAACGAAACTCGGTATTTGTTGTGGTCAACTGAAGAGAAAAATTTGGTGTTAAAAATAAACTAAATCGGTTGACTAGAAGGGGGAGTTTAGTCCGGACAGAAATTACTAATTTGCCCATACCCGTCGTAATTTCTGCTGTATTGTAACGAAATGCGGTATACGTCCTGGGTATCTAATAAGGAAGAAGTGTTGCAAAAATGAACTAAATCGGTCTATCGGAAGGGGGGATTTACTTTGTACTATGTTTGAATTGAATTGAAACAGGTGTTCCTGCGTTAGATCCTGTTCCTGCGTTAGATCCAAATACGATAATATGAGTTTTTTTGTATTTATTACGTACAATAGTAGGTACCATGTGTAAACATAACTCTGGAAGCAAATTAATAATTGATCAGTTACTCATTACAAAATTAAAAGAGAACTATTCATGTTTTTATTTTATTTATGTAGGATATTTTAAGCAAATTGTTCTGGAAAGCAGTCTACACTACCCAATTCTGAGGAAAGTGCTTAGTTATGCAGCTCCTGCGTGACGGACTTTTTTTTAAAAATGAATGCGTTCGATTTGTGTTTATAGATTAAAAATGATGAAACTGATTTGAATGAATATGTAGATGGATTTGTATTATTGGAGATTTCAATATTATTGGTGATGGATGGAGATGGTGGCACGTCCAGACAGCATTTATATTCCAGACAGCTATTATTGGAGATGGAATGTGGCACGTCCAGACAGCATTTATCTTCTTGTTTATCTGAATAGTTGAAACAATTATGTCAAATATTAAAGAGTTCTGGGCCCCTGAGCCATAATTATGTCAAATATTAAAGAGTTCTGGGCCCCTGAGCCATAATTATGTCAAATATTAAAGAGTTCTGGGCCCCTGAGCCATAATTATGTCAAATATTAAAGAGTTCTGGGCTCCTGAGCCATATTTATGTCAAATATTAAAGAGTTCTGGGCCCCTGAGCCATAATTATTTGATGACATTATGTTTATTATATGTTCATTAAATAAATCACTACAATTTATTAGTATAGATTAGTCACTTATAAAAATCGCGGTATGGAGCTTTCTAAAAAAGACCCGAATGGAACCACGCTAAGATGACGCAGTTCCCGCGATTGGGGCTTTATAAATTGCACGCGGAGGCGTAAGTGGAGTCAATTTACCAGAACAAGAATGAAAACCTTGTTAGTCAGCTGATTGTAAGAGCGCTCTAATAATGATTTTTGAACATTGTTTACAACCCCATCATCAATGAAGTACACATCAGCTGGTAACACATTTAACAATATGAAATTGCTGAAGCACACATTGAAGCATTGTATACAGCACTAAACTGAAGGGGTTTATTCCGCTGCTGACAGCGTGTGTGTGCTGACGCTGTTGACTTTTAATCAACACCCCCTCCCTATAGAACCACGGGGGTGGAAGGTTATTTTCACGACGACCTGTTCACCTAGTCATATTTCGGGAATTTATCTTCCCTCCCTCCCCCCTACAAGACTATTTCTGGAAGGGTTATAATAACAGTCTTCAAGCAGAGATAAACAACTTGTACGAGACTCCATAAAAATAATCGACAAACAGGAAAATTGTTTCGCTTTCTTCTTCCTGGTCCTTTTAACTTTAAGAAAATGTCAATAATTTTTCATGTATAATGTAACAACCTCGAATGAAAATTATACAATAATAAAAATATATACATATTTTCAGAAACAGAGGATATCTTGATTCTAAAAACGAATAAAGATTGCTACCCAAGTAAATTTGGTTGCTATTACACAAAGCCAGCTAATCAACCTAAAGAAAATTTACTTAATTAATTTCGGAATGTTTGTACATTTTTTTATTTAAATATTTAGAGAATGAAAAATTATTTTTGTAACCGAATGTTTAAATAAAACGAGTACTTACAACCATATGATGTAGGTGTAAGGATTTTTTTCGCGTGAATTTCGCTCCAAAAACAATCTTTCGGTAGACGGATTCTGCTGGTTAACGAACTTGACCTTTCAAATCAGACGAAAGATTTTTGTACCAAATTTCATCAAAATCGGACCATTATTCGCTGAGCTAGACCGCGAACAGACAAATATATATATATATATATATATATATACAAATTTGAACCACCGTTATTTTCGTTCTCTAGTGGTTCTGAAATGCAAAATTTTCTAGTCGGGACTTCCGGATTGCGTCATGACGTCAACGTTATAAGCGGGGTTCCTCCCTATGGAGGGAGGGAGGAACCCCGCTTAAAGGAAATTACCTGTAGATAACTCTTCCGAAAAATCGATATTATTTTCGTTTTCCTACGAATGGAAACGTATTACAAAATTTTGTAAGCAAGTGTTTTTGAGAAATTAAAATGTCCTTACACAGATATCCGTTTATTCGGCCATTTTGTGCCCAGTATGGACGAGATGTGCTTGAAAATTGGATCGAATGGAAAAATGAGAAATTAAAAGAATTTTATTCAAGGTTTAAATTTTAAATATTTTCTCAAATGTGTTCATAAATCGATACAAATGCAAAGTATCGAAGGTGAAAAAAAGACATTTTTCATTATCAATTTTTCTGGTTGCTTCAGGACTGGTGTACTTTATATCAAACTATCGGAAACTAAAGAAAAATAATTATAAATTACAGATAATCAAACTAACGAATGCGCATTAAGTCTATTTAAATATATATCATAGAATAAAATATATATAAAGTCATCTATAAGGTACCAACAACTTTTCACATTCGATACTTTGCATTTGTATCGACGAAATGTTCTGATATTTAAACAGCATATTTACAAAAAAATATTATAAATTTACCAATTTCGACGAAAAAGAGATCTGCATGATGCGACGCCACGACTACCAGTGGAACATAGATAAGGAAACGTAGCTTTATAAAGCCATAGTATTATTATAAAGACAATATTAACCCTTTCAGAAAACTATTTCTTTTCAAAACTTCCTTTATTTTTCTTCAGACATTTTCATTGAAAGGTTGTCCACAACATGAAAAAACATTCCTTCCAGAGTAATGGAGCTGGAATCGATAACCAGCCATAATCGTGTTTCAGCGTATCGATGTTTGTGAATGTCCTTGCAAATGGAATCGCGCTAGGATAAAAAGTAATAAAGGCCACGCTATGAAAAGCAGAATAGACGGGAAGGTAACGAGATATTTATGTAATATCTTACAATGAGGTTTTTACATAGAATGCATTATGCATCAATTTTATGAGATTAGTTCCATTTAGATTAATAATACTAAAAAAGCTTTTCAGAAACGTTTCGTGTTTGATTGTAATGAATATTTTCTGCAAATTGGTGAACGTTTATTATGCATTGTTCTTCATGGGAGACAGGTTATATAACTGCGACGCAGTAAACATTAAAGCAGGATACAGACGGTCAGACAGGCCTGTCAGTTTGGCGGAAAGCCTGTCTGAACAGTCTTAACTGACAGACCGGCCGGAATAAATACACGTTCAGGCGACCGGCTTTCAGGCGGACTGTTAAGGTCTAACTGACAGGCCTGCCTGACCGTGTGTAGCCTGCTTAAGGTGGCTATACGCGTTCATTTCAAATCTCAAACCAGAAGGAAGGATAGGTGGGTGGGGTTTAAGGACGAAAAACGTCGAAAATTATTATCGTCCTGTCTCAAGGCAGAGACTGCACAGTTTGTCCTTAAGGTTTAGTCTGAACGGGGCTAGCACACACACGATAAGTTAATAAACCTCAAGGCAGGGACTGCACAGTCCAGTTATAGTAGACCCACTGAATGTGAAGCAAATATCCTCTTGGCCACACACATCTGGCCTGACCTGCATAGTCCTGGCCTAATTGGACTGTACAGTAAATCTATTGATTTTATCTTATAAAACTTAAATTTTCGTTCGATTTCAGTTTTATTTTTGTCAGAAAATATTTTTAATTTTGTGTTGTATCACATAGAGCAGGCCATTCTCGTTCCGACTAGCAGTAAGACTTAGTGGGACTACTAAGTCCCACTAGTTATCTACAGGTAATCCGAAAAATGTATCGAGTGCAGACCGAAGTTGCCCGAAGGTCAAGCACTGACTGAGCTAAGTTGGACGACTTAGCGCGTGATCGGAATCACGCTCCAACTCCGTCGCCTATCGGATGTGGGACCTTCGAGTCGTCCCTCTAAATGTTCCTACACGTCCAACTAGACTTCCAACAATCCAACAAGCCCATTCACGATCCGTCTTGTGGTGTGAATTGCGTACTTAATGGGCTATTGTCATAGTGTGGTTTAAATATTCTTTAATCAATTAAAGAATGGATTCTTTAATCAATTAATCAATGGAGAAATGATCCCGCATTTGTGAGGAATAGTTCTCTATCTTCCCATCGCCCTGATGAAGGCTTGAAGTTCAAGCCGAAACGTCGGAGCAATAAAACAATTTTTAAGATAAAATGTAGTTTTATTAAGTAGCAGTGACCGAACCCCGACAATCCCTACCTTGCATCATCTACGGTCAACGATCTCCTCCCAATTTAATCAATTAAGTTACATAAATCCGTGATGGGAACGAATTATTATTTTAAAAAAGGAGTTCTGACTGATAATATTATTATTATATGTATAAAAATGTCAAAAGTTTTTTTTATATGACTCCAGTTCATTTTGACCACAAGGACAAATGGACCAAATTCAATTGTATGGTCCGCCCAGCTATCGCTCAAAATGAACCCTTCGTTTTTTATACGTGGACTTCTAGTACAATAATAAGGCGAACTGCACAAACTGGACCGACCACACTGTGCTCAGTGAATGAAAAATACAATAAAAAACATATTGTCGATACAAATGCAAAGTATCCAATATACAGAGTGAAAAAACTTTTATTTATTACTTAGCTTTTGTACAGTCAAATAGTCGGCAGATTCGACCTTTTGACAGTGGTAACTCTTCCCTTTCACGGAGTGAACTTAGATTCGAGAGTTTGCCGTACATCAGTCCAACAGCAATTCGTAAAGATTGGAAATGAAAAATGCGTTTTTTTTCACATTTGATACATTGCTTTTGGAGTGACAATGATATCAACTAGAGAGTTCGCTTTTCTGGTCGGTAGCGCCTTATATGTTCACATAGAAAGCCACATAAAAAAAAAGCGACAAAAAAAATTTGTTTGAAGTAGTACATACTTTTTTCCCGCCAAATACATTCAGAGGCTGACATAAAGCGACAAATAGGAAGAAACGCGTTTTGATGTCGGCCCTTCGTCTAGTCCCTTTTACCCGCGGGCTCCAATTAAACAGAACGTCAGGAGGCCCGAGGACGGGGCTGTCACTCCATCCAGAGAAATCTCAATCCCCTTTGAAACAGGCCCGTTTTCAATCAAGGTTTCCACGGCAAGCCTCTGTCTCTACGTTACTGTTCTGCACAAACACACACACAGAGGAGAGTATTGTATTACCTTTGTGTTGGGTTGGGTTTGGATTGTAGGCTGTTTCGGAATCTGGGCAAACATGAATGTCAAAATCAGGCCCATGGAACCGCATCTACTGCTAGGTATGCGCTGTTATGGGACTTTGTGACACAGAAAGGCAGGTTTCCATGATCTCCATGAATTTCCGTTTGGACCCTTTTATTTTTAATTGGATCCTCATGAAATATTTCGCATTAATGTATATTTTTTTCTAATTATAAAAAAAAACAACAACATCCGATTCGCAGGAGCTGCGTCATCTTAGCGCTTTCCATTCTTATCCCTAGTTTCATTAGGAAATTCTAAAATGGAAACCGATAATGTTTTGTACTAATCTCTTGTGAAAAAAGTCCGACTCGCAGGAACTGCGTCATCTTAACGCGGTTACGTACATCTCGAAGAAATGGAATAAATTAGCATGACAAATCACAGGAAACTGACAGTAGCCAACTGACCCAGAAGTGGATAATTCTTAATCTGCATAAGTCAATACAATTATGTACTGAAAACGTACTTACTCTTTGACTACTGCTGAGAAGGCTCTTCTTAACAACCAAAAATTCGTTGTAATTTTAAGTATCTTGTTTTACTAGCAAATTCGTCATACTGTTATAATCAACTGTAAACATGTGCTTCATTGCGAATAAAATTCCATTCTGTCGTGGGTTAAATCTTTCTATAAAATAAGAAATAACGATAACTTCAGTTGGAGGCTATGAGGAAGGTTATATAGATGGAGAATTCAAAGCAAACAACGTCATCATGATTAGCCACAGCCATCTTGATTACCACAGCCACTCCAAACTTATTATTATCAATACCTTTCACCGTTTCTTAGCTTATTTTACTACTATACTAATTTTGCTGATAAATGCAATTTAAAACAAGAAAAAAACAATTAAAAAGTGAGATAAATAAAGAGAAAACCCCTTTCAAAACAACAAAACAAACATTTTTTAAGTTTTAAGCGCTTATATCTCTGATTGACGTTGCCCCATCCAATATTGCTTCAGAACCTTTTTTGTAGAGAATTTAGTAAGCATTCGCATGGTCACCTTCCACTTAGCACGATTTCCCAACCGTTAGCGAGACATTTGCGAAAAATGTATGAATATCCGAAAACTTTTCATGTCTATTAATACATTTTTTTTTCTCGCATACTTCCTTAACTCAAAATATAACCAAAATTTAAACATCTTAGTTGGGATTAATTTCCAAGTTGTAGAAAATATTTCAATTGAATCCCGCGATTCTAAGTACTCACAAAAATATAATGACTTAGAAAAACATTGATTCCACTTTTCTCAGGAACGGTTACAGATATCGCCTTATAAATGGTTTCATTCGTTTTCTTATGTTATGAAACCTATGAAAAAAGTACCTGCAAGCATATAAACTCAAAAACGTAAGCGTTACGATTTTTTTTTGCGCGAATTTCGCCTCAAACACTATCTTCTAGTGGGCGGATTCTGCTGGTTAACGAACTTCACTTTTCAAATTAGACGACAGATTTTTGTACCAAATTTCGTTAAAATCGGGCCATTTTTGAGCTTGCTAGAGCGCGAACAGACAAGCATATATATAAATATAAATATATATATATATATATATATATATAAATATATATATATATATATATATATATATATATATATATATATATACAAATTTGGGCCACCTATATTTTCGTGATCTATAGGGTATGAAACGTGAAAGTTTCTAGTCGGCACTTCCGGATTGTGTCATGAGGTCAACCTCATAAGCGGGTTCTCCCTATGGAGATAGGGAGTAACCGCGCTAAAATGAAATCTCAAAGCGAAAAGTTTTCCTAAGTGGTAATTATTATAAAAAAAATTGTTCCAGTTGACAGATTCTGCTTGTTAACGAACTCTCTCTCTCACACACACACATATGTGTATGTATAAATATATATATATCACGTGTCTGTTCCTTATAAAAATCCACACCGTTTGACCGATTTTTTACCAAACTTGGCACACAGGTAGATCTTGATCCGGGGAGAGTCGTAGGCTAACTCAAAAACGTCTACCAGCTGTCTGTATGTTAGTTCCTTATACAAATCTACACCTGTTGACCGATTTTAACCAAACTGGGCAATCAGTTAGATCTTGATACGGGAAGTGTCATAAGCTAAGTTAAAATCGTCTAGGACTCACAGTTCCTAGGTCAGGGGTTCGAAACTATGAACCCTAACACTTACAGATTTGCGTTATTAGATTTTAATATTACTTATTTGGTTTCTAATTTATTTTTGCTTTTCTAGATACAGAAAGTAGGTGTAGCATGGAACGCCGGGTATCAGCTAGTATATATATATATATATATATATATTAGAATAAAAAACAGTAATGTACAACTGATTTCTGACCATATTCGGCGACAGCTTTCTTATCATTCCAACAACGATTTTTTTATTTTTTTTTTATTTTAATACCAACAAGGATGAGGAATAACCCTTCACAGCTGTACAACATACTTTTATTTCAACGTAAAAAAAAAATTTTTTTTTTTTTTTTTTTGACTTGGTTCCTTATAGGAATCATTTGTTTTAATTTATGACGTTTGAAATGTTATTTTAAGTAGTGACAGGATATGATTGCCTGAAGATGGACGAACGGTCCGAAACGTTGAAATAAAAGTATGTTGTACAGCTGTGAAGGGTTATTCCTCATCCTTGTTGGTATTATTAATTAATACCCTTCATCTAGTCATCAAACAAAATTTTATTTTATTTTTTATTCTTCTTGGAATGATAATAAGCTTCCGGCCTATGTATAAGCTTCCGGCCTATGTATAAGCTTCCGGCCTATGTATAAGCTTCCGGCCTATGTATAAGCTTCCGGCCTATTTATAAGCTTCCGGCCTATGTATAAGCTTCCGGCCTATTTATAAGCTTCCGGCCCATGTATAAGCTTCCGGCCTATGTATAAGCTTCCGGCCTATTTATAAGCCATCAATTGGTTTCGTGAGATTTATTTTATTTTATAATTTTTTCGCCCGATGTAATTGTGATTTGTCTTATTTTATTTTCATTTACGAATTCAAAATTGTGCTATTTTCATGATGTGTAAGTTCCGAAACGTAAAAGTTTCTAGTCGACACTTCCGGATTACGTCATTCGGTCAAACTTTTTTTTTTTTTTTTCGTTTTTGACGGCGCATCAACTACTTTGCTATTAGCGCCGGGCTATCTACAGGTTGCCACCCTTTTATAATGCCAACAGCACGTAGTCGGTCACCCATTCAGGTTCAGGCCACGCCCGACATTGCTTAACTTCGGTGATCTATGGGAACCGGTGTATTCAACGTGGCTATGGCCGTTGGCCAATCGATCAACCTTATAAGCGGGTTTCCTCCCTATGGAGGGAGGGAGGAACCGCGCGAATAAAACGTTATCATATCAAGCTCAGATATTGAGGAACGTGTTGCTTTAAACAAAATTGCTAGGTACATTAGACGTTTTGGTATATTTAAGAACAAAATTAATAATAAGAAAATTTCCTATCAATTTTGTTCATTGAGCAAGACTTTACTTTTTTTTTGTGTGTGTATTGATTTAGGATGTTTTAAGGACATTCATCAGGAATGTCCAGCGCGCGGATGTTCTGGGTCCGTCCAGCGTGACGCATAGGCGTATATAAAAAATAATTTCGTAGGGGGCTGGGAAAATTTCGGGGGGGGGGGGGGGGCTGAGACCATTTCCGGTGTATGGAATACTAACAGTTTATATTTTGGAAGAGATTTAGCCAACTAAAACGCTATTACGCCCAAAATAGAATATTTTTTATGAAGTAAATGATTTTATTTAATTTATTTTTAAGGGTTTTATACAAATTTTACCGACCAAATCCAAATTTCGGGGAGGCTGCAGCCCCTTCAGGCCCCCCTTATATACGCCCATGATTTTAGGAGTTTTTCAGGCGGAAAAAGATCCGAGTTTTAGAGTGGCCGAGCCAATATTCAGACTTGAGGCCTATATAACATACATCCCAAGAATTGAATGGTCTTATTTCATTTATTTTTAAGGGTTTTATGAAATTTTTACCGATCAAATCAAAATTTCGGGGGGGGGGCTGCAGCCCCCTCCCCTTTTAAACGCCCATGGCGTGACGGACGTTTTTTGAACATTTATTTAATAAAATAATTGAGTGAGTAAGCCATCTGTTGCAATATACTGTCCTTTAATAAATACAAATATTAAAGTTTATAAACAGCAACCACCCGCAGCTATAATACAATAATTAAGATGATCTTCGCCTCCATTACGGCTAGACCACGATTTTCATGATCACCATCTGGGAACTTATACCATTTTTATAATGATACACACCTCTTGGGGGAGGTATTTAAAAAAAAGAAATATTATATATATAACCAGGGCGTGTAAGATCAGACAAGCATCCCTTTGTGATGGTTCTCTTTTTAAGCCGGTACAACACGAAACAGACGGACCGAAGCGAGGGCGTGAACTGAGTCCGTTGTCACGATGGGAGAGTTACTGATCACGAACGAGTAAATCTCAGCCTTGGTCTTCCTCTGCTGCTATAAACTTAGCTATTAGTCCAAGGTAGTTTGTCATCTTTTGGCATCTTTAGTGAGCAGTAAAGAGCGGAATTCAATACTCCCGATGCATCCTCAGGCGTGGGATCATGCGAGAAAGCGACCGATTAACTATATCCCAACAAATTAACGATTTACAACAACCTGGGGTGTAAATTGAAAAAAGGGAACAAGTTTTTTTTCGTCAGATAAACCCTCGTGGGTGGGAGATGGAATGAATTTGTATCTCGGACGCACGCAAACCAATGCTGACATTAAATATAGTACAAGTCGAGAAAAAAATTTACGACTTGGAAAGATAAGTCACACCTACTTTTACAAACTGTTACTTTATTAAACGTTTGGAGAAGGTCTAATATTGGTTGTAGAATTAAATTATTATAACCAGGCACCTGGAAATCATTCTAGAAGTATTTGATAAACTAAGAACATATATTAATTTTAAGGAACCAAGTGCCATCTGTTCATTCTTTAGAGAATTGGGTTTAAAGTTTTTGTGGGTCTAAAATTCCTTTATTACCTGAAATGTTTCATTCATTTTCTCTCATTAAAATAAACTGTTGTTATGGTAATGGGGTTTTATTTTTATAGTTATTGATAAAAATGATGCTTGATTCCTTTCTGTTTATTATAGCATACTGGATACACCATTTCACTTTTTTTTTGGTATTTTTTCTAGCTTTAATGACAACATTATATTTTAACCAGTTTTTATTGCTATATAAATTCTCTAATTCTCTACGACATAGCACCAAAAACTCAATTTCGTTAAAAATGGCGCTTGGTTCCTTTCCGTTAAGAGGCGTCCAATTAGAACATATCACTATTAATTTGCCCTAAACAATTGATTATTCTAACATAATTGAAAAAGATTGTGGATTTTCTTTTTGGGGAGCTGCGCCCCTTCCTTTAGCCGCCTCTGGATATGAAATTTAAAACGCTTTCAAAATTCAAACATATCTAATAAGAAATGGACAATTAAAAATATTAAGAGTGGACAATTAATAAGTTCAACTATCATCGCACTCCAGTAAGAGAAGTAGGAGACGACTTGTAAGGTGACGCCATTACGATTGTAAAGACGTCATTTTTGTACACAATTGGCGGTCGTAAGGGCAGTTATTAGGCTTGTACCGTATGAAATGTCAGTTTTGGACTTGCCGATTTCCTTCAAATGTCTTGAAACTGTCGTGCTCC
>OX328126.1:96178896-96224025 GCA_946811695.1 Gonocerus acuteangulatus
TAAAAAAGTCCGACTCGCAGGAACTGCGTCATCTTAGCGCGGTTCCATTCATATCCCTAGTGTTATTTTGTAGACTTAGAATAGAAACAGTTATTACTTTGTTTGCATCATTCCTAATGTAAACAAATATGAAAAAAAAAACAAAAAAAAAACAAGACTTTCGGCTAGGGATGAAACTAACCTAAGCAGAAATTACTCTTTCTGCCGTCCCAAGTTTCGGTCTACGAAGACTCTTCTACGAATATATTTCTAATTTACTTAACTTGCAGTGCAAACATATCCATTTTACTTTTAAATGCAATTAAACAAAATAAAATTGTACATGAAAATGAGAAAGTAGTGTTATTTTTTATTGAATTACGGCCACATTCAACCACAAAATATAATTATATTTCTAGTATAGAATTTGGCTGCATGACTTCCTACAGGTAAAGGTAACTGTCAGCTGTCCTAGAATGCTTGATGAGAACAATGAATCTTGATTTATGAAGTGCAATAACAGCCTACCTGAACCGGCCTACTATCTCGACCCGGACTGACTCTACACAGAGAATATTTACGTTTTCAGTTCTGTTACAGGTTCAAAGAATTTGTATTTATTCCCCTGTTTTATTGAGAAATACATCCTCCTCCTAGAAGCAATAACAAAATAACAAGAAATAAAAACAGACAAAAAGAACCGTATAAATTACCGAAATCAATTATCGTTTATCAAACTTCTAAGTTATATGTACTTATTTCTCCGTTTGACATCGCCTAATCAAAACTTTCTTCAGAACCTGTTTTCCAGAGCATTTAGTAAGCTTTCGAATGGAAACCATCCGTTTACCAAGATTCTCAACGGTTTTCGAGATACTAACGAAAGTATAAAAGGTTACCAAAACTTTTCTTGTCTGTTAATAAAATATTTTATTTTATACAAAGTTCCCAAAACAAAGGGACCAAGAACAAGTATTCAAGTTTAAGTAGAATCCCCTTCCCACTTATGGCCTTATAGGATAGAAAGCCTAATAAAGCCTATCTAGTCGATACTGAAAGACCAAGAACAATTCTTCACGATCGACTAGATTCCCCTGCCTAATAAAGCCTATATAGAATAATACGGCTAATAAAGCCTATCTAATTGATACAGAAGGACAAGGGACAAGTCTTCCCATTTCATAAAAAAATAAAAAGCAATAAAAAACCAAGGAAAAGAGACAAAAATTACAAAAAGAACGACAAAAACCCGTTCATAAGAACAAAACAGACGTATTTGAAGTTTTAAGCATTTATTTCTCCGATTGACATAACCTAATCAAAAATAGTTTTAGAATCATTTTTGTAGAGAATTTAGTAAGCTTTCATATAGTTTCAATCCACTTACCACGATTTCCCAACCGTGTTCGAGATATTAATGAAAGTATACGAAGTTTCCAAAACTTTTCATATCTGTTCATAAAATATTTTATTCTAACCCTTCCTTAACTCCAAACGTAACATAACTTTCAACATATTAGTTTTAATGAAAGTAGAACATGCAGATAATGTTTCAACTGAATCCCGTTATTCTAAGTACCCAAACCAAAAACGGTATTCAAAAACTATTTTTCCAATTTTCTCGACAACGGTTAAAGCTATCGCCTTGAAAATGGTTTCATTAGTTTTTCTAGCCCAAGAAGCCTATAAAACGAGTACTTACAAGCTTATGAACTCAAAAACGTAAGCGTTACGATTTTTTCTGCGCGAATTTCGCCCCAAACGCCATCTTCCAGTGGGCGGATTTTGCTGGTTAACGAACTTGACCTTTCAAATTGGACGAAAGATTTTTGTACCAAATTTCATCAAAATCGGACCATTCGTCTTCTATTTAGAGAGCGAACAGACAAATATATATATATATATATATATATATATATATATATATATATATATATATATATATAAATAAATATATACATATATATATATACAAATTTGAACCACCGTTATTTTCGGTTTCTAGGGGTTCTGAAACGCAAAATTTTCTGGTCGGCACTTCCGAATTGTTTCATTGTATCAACCTTATAAGCGGGGTTCCTCCCTATGGGGGAGGGAGGAACCGCGCTAAAACCTACAGGAGTTAAGAAGAAGAGTGTGTGATACACGAGTGTAGTTGCTGTCCCTCATACATTCAACCATGGTTACCTAAGTTGTCCTCGAGGTCTTCCTCCCTCCCCCCTAGGCATTCTCTAGTGCTGAAGAAGGCTGCCAATGTGCAGCCGAAACGTCCAAATACAGGTTTCTTCCTGAAAGTCTGACGTTTTTCTCCTAGCCGAATCCCAACTATACCTTGTCTTCGTATCTCTGCAACGGCTAACTATCTCCATCTTCACTTTACAGGAGTTAAGGTTTAAGTCGAGAGTAACCAGACAATAAGAAGAGTATACACACACATACTAAAAGACATTAGACTTATCTAGAGAAGAGATCGGGAAGACCCCAACTAGTTGATGAAGGCATGCCTGAAACCCGAGCATGGCTTCTCCTAGAAACCCCAAGCATTTTTAGTGAAGTAGATATACATCTCTTTCCTTTTTTAGTAGTTTTTATTTTACTTCACGTTATGGAAGATTTTATTTTTTTAAAAAATGTCAACTTGTTGGACCTCCTTCAACCGAATATATCACATTAGTTTAATAACATTTATTTACAATAGTACATTCCTAAATGAAATGCCTAAGTCTATATTCTGTTACGTTATTTATCTTAGAGTTTAAAAAAAATTAAGAAAATAATGTAAACACATGTAAAAATGGAATATCAAAACGAAGCAACATCTTGGACGACACTACAGGAAACTGAAAGCATCCAAAGCAGAAATTACTCCACTTATGCAACGATTTCTTCCAATGTTATTAGTATTTCAAAAATCACACAAGAAACTCATTTTGATTGATTTATTGAATGATTGCTTTGTTAGGTACACACTCTCAGAGGCTTATATAGGAAATAATTTCGGGGGGGGGGGGGGGGGAGCACCGGGGGTTTTTGGGGGGTATGGAATACTAGAACTTGGAATAGCTAGCAAACTAAAACGTTATTGCACTAAAACAAATTAGTTTTTACTGAACAAAGTGAGCTTATTTAATTTATTTTTGGGGTTTATGACACATTTTGCCGATTGGATCAAACTTTCCTGAAGAGGGGCTGGGAGCACCGGGGGATTTGGGGTTATGGAATACTAACAATCTAGAACATGGAATAGTTAGCCTACTAAAACACTATTACATCCCCCCCCCCCCAAAAAAAAAGATTTTTTCTGACCAAAATGAGCTTATTTAAAGTGAAGATGGAGATAGTTATATAATCTATATATTAATAAATAGTAATACAATCTATATATTAATTTTTATAAATTGTATTCACTTATAGAATAGATTGTATTCACTTATAGAATAGATTGTATTCACTTATAGAATAGATTGTATTCACTTACAGAATAGATTGTATTCACTTATAGAATAGATTGTATTTTCTCACTATGCGAAAAATGTTCCTTTTTTCTACTGATTAGTTTGTTGTACTGCTTACTTACTACTTTCTACATGCTGTTTACTTTCCAACTACCGTATTTTCATTGTTTAAAAATAAGATTGGTTAAAATTTCTCGTCTTGATGTATATACTACGCTCATTTCTGCCTGTTTTTTACTTACAAGTTGTATATTTATTTTTTTACTTATAAGTTGTATTTTTTTTAGCTGAAGAAGGCTGCCAATGTGCAGCCGAAACGTCCAAATACAGATTTCTTCCTGAAAGTCTGACGTTTTTCTCCTAGCCGAATCCCATCTATACCTTGTCTTCCTAATACTAAATATCATACCGAATAAAACTTTTTTTTTTTTTTTTTTTTTTTTTTTTTTTTTTTTTTTTTTTTAAGTAAGCAACCTTAAGTGAGATTTCACTGTACATTATGCTAGGAAAAACGTTTGATAACTTACGATTCTTTAAAAATAGTTAGCCGTCGGAGAGAAAGAATGGTTGATTTTCGGTTCAGAAGAATCCCAACCTTGTCTTCGAGCTTATTTAATTTATTTTGGAGGTTTTATGACACATTTTTATCTATGAAATCAAAATTTCGGGGAAGTTCTTATATACGCTCATGTAAACTGCACTTAATTATTATATAGAAACAAACATATGTTATGCAGGTAAAAGGCAATTCTCTTCAAGGAAACCCGCTTATGAGGTGCATCTCATGGTGCCACCCGGAAGTGCCGGCTAGAAAATTTTAGTTTTTTTTTTTTTAAATATATTTTTGGCTTTTCTCCCCAGTAGTTGCTTTTTTTTTTTCTTTTTTTTTTTTTTAACGTTACATTTCTCATTAAACGCGTCCTGCTTCGTTAGGCCGTGGTATATGATTTTAATATTTTTTTTTTTAATAATTTGATACATGCCTGTTTGTAGATATATACGGGCATGCAATGCTCGAAAGTCGATTAATCCTAATCGACTTAAGGAAAGTGCTATTTCTGAACCCTCCCAGAACATGGAGGCAGTAAACCGCTGGGATTATAGTGTTGAATTGGGGTTTGGAGTTTGGCCTCCTGTTCGCTCCGTGAATAGGTTAGGCCGCGGTGTGTGTGAGTTTGGCCTCCGTCTGTCGGGACTCATTGTAGCCTGTTCGCTCCGTGAATAGGTTAGGCCGCGGTGTGTGTGAGTTTGGCCTCCGTCTGTCGGGACTCATTGTAGCCTGTTCGCTCCGTGAATAGGTTAGGCCGCGGTGTGTGTGAGTTTGGCCTCCGTCTGTCGGGACTCATTGTAGCCTGTTCGCTCCGTGAATAGGTTAGGCCGCGGTGTGTGTGAGTTTGGCCTCCGTCTGTCGGGACTCATTGTAGCCTGTTCGCTCCGTGAATAGGTTAGGCCGCGGTGTGTGTGAGTTTGGCCTCCGTCTGTCGGGACTCATTGTAGCCTGTTCGCTCCGTGAATAGGTTAGGCCGCGGTGTGTGTGAGTTTGGCCTCCGTCTGTCGGGACTCATTGTAGCCTGTTCGCTCCGTGAATAGGTTAGGCCGCGGTGTGTGTGAGTTTGGCCTCCGTCTGTCGGGACTCATTGTAGCCTGTTCGCTCCGTGAATAGGTTAGGCCGCGGTGTGTGTGAGTTTGGCCTCCGTCTGTCGGGACTCATTGTAGCCTGTTCGCTCCGTGAATAGGTTAGGCCGCGGTGTGTGTGAGTTTGGCCTCCGTCTGTCGGGACTCATTGTAGCCTGTTCGCTCCGTGAATAGGTTAGGCCGCGGTGTGTGTGAGTTTGGCCTCCGTCTGTCGGGACTCATTGTAGCCTGTTCGCTCCGTGAATAGGTTAGGCCGCGGTGTGTGTGAGTTTGGCCTCCGTCTGTCGGGACTCATTGTAGCCTGTTCGCTCCGTGAATAGGTTAGGCCGCGGTGTGTGTGAGTTTGGCCTCCGTCTGTCGGGACTCATTGTAGCCTGTTCGCTCCGTGAATAGGTTAGGCCGCGGTGTGTGTGAGTTTGGCCTCCGTCTGTCGGGACTCATTGTAGCCTGTTCGCTCCGTGAATAGGTTAGGCCGCGGTGTGTGTGTGTGTGTGTGTGTGAGTGAGTATGTGTGTGTAGGTGAGATGTTAGTACAGAAATAACAGTGTTGTATAACAGCAATCTACATATCTTACAATCCTCTCCTTCGGCTACCGCACATTTAAGGATGAATGCTCCTTCAGGAACGGTATTAGGAATGCGGAATATAATTACATATTTAGCATTGACTGAACTCATTTTGTTTCTAAGATATCAGCCATTGCTAATAAACCTAGCAAACGGTCATGGTTAAATACATCGGTTCCCGTAGATCACCGAAGTTAAGCAACGTCAGGCGTGGACAGCACTCCTCCCCCCAGTACTCTGAATGGGTGACCATCCACGTACTGTTAGCATTATAAAAGGGTGGCAGCCATGTATAAAAAATTAATTCGTACATTAAAAATGTATTTATGCATGTATTCATAATTTAGATTTTCGCCGATTCATAAATTTCGAAAGTTACGAAATATATTTGTTAAGTTCTTCTTAATGTTTTTGTGAGTTCACAAAAAAAAGATTATGTTTTTGTCGGAAAAATATATGCTAAATGCATTTCAATAAATGGTTTAGGACATTTTTTTTATTTTTTTATTTTTTTTTTTAACTCCACTATAGTATTAATAATGTGGTGGAGTTTCTAAAAGATATACATCTCCTGGAAAAAATTTGAAGAACCTTATTATAACGTTGTCATAATAATATTTCTATTTACAACTTATATTTATCATCATCCCAGATCAAATATTATTACATTAAAATCCTGACTTCAAAAAGTTTTATATCTCAAAATCATCAATAAGTAATAGGGCAACAATGACCCTAAGTGGTTGAATACTCCTATTAAAAAAATTGTTAAGTTTATATTTTTGTACATAAATATTTTCATGTAAATATAAGATAATTAATACGTTTATTACGAAAATCAAAACTCCTCCAGTAATAATTGACAATTTCGTCTAAATGGGTAGAAAAAAAACAAAAAAAAAACAGATAGGTTGTGAATGCGACTGTAAGAAATACATGTGCATTCATTTTGAGACCCGAGTTTTTAATGATCGAGGTTATATTAATGTTCTTTTTGAATTGAGAAATAACCCTGAATAAAAGCTATCAATAAAAAATAAAATAAAATATCACGTCCTCGTGTAAAATCTAAAGAGCAGCTTGAGAAAAAGGATTTAAAATAATAAGTAGCAATAAAAGGCCGGGTTTTCGGCTGAGACGAGGGCCAGATCCTATCTCATGAATTCTTTAGCTTTGCCGGGAAACAAAGAGAACCAGCTCATATAAATCTGTTGGTCCTCCGGGCCGGATAATTGTCAGCAGAAGATAGAATCTCCACCGAGCGGCGACACCAAAAAAAGTTAACGTTCTAGAATATACTGTCGGTGTTTGTGGGAAGCTTTAGTGTTGTCCCTGAGCAGATGGACAAGATAGGGGCGCTACCTAACGCGTTTTACATCTGTGTGGCTCTTTCTCTCACACGAGCGCATTTGGTGGAATTTTGGTTGTTTTTCAAGCATCGAATCGGCCAATTTGTTCGAATATCCATGTGGGTGTTCTAGGGCGATAAGAAGCCTAAATTTATTGAAAACCAAAGATAAAACATAATTATGAGATGTTACCCCATGGATAACCAAGAACATGCGGGTTTGAGTACCGCCAAGAAAGTTGATTTCTTTCATCTACGGGTCCACTGAAATAGTTCCCCGCTCCAATATGGATGTTCAGGAAAGGTGGCAAATTATGTGTTTTCCAATTATTAACAGCCATCGATAGAGCTGCATGGATGAAAATGACTACCACCGTTTTTTCAAATCTTTGTTTTGACTGGAGAAGGCCTCTGAGAATCAGTAAAAGAGGATTCATATAAATAATTTAATGATAAAAAAAATTAATACATTAAATTCCATGTTTTTTATATTATATTGTTTAATATTTATGTTAATATGTAAGTATGAATATTAAAAATAAAATAAAAAAACAATCAAGCTTAAGATATATAGAAATACTTATTACTATAAATGGGGGCGAGGTTAGCTCAGTGGTAGAGCTCTCGACTAATGAACTGGAGGAGCAGGTTCAAAACCCGAGCGTGCACTGAAGATTTTTTCTTCTAGTGCTGCCGTTAGAGGGTTGGATTTGGGGTCCCAGATCGTCCCTAGGCTCACCCAGCCTTTAATTAATTTAATTAATTATGGGTACCTTGGGTGCTAATGACTCTAGCAGTCGAAGCAGCCAAAGGGAAAATCAGGCGGCCGGAGCATAGTATTGACCAAACTATCTCCCTAGTGTGCCGTATGGTCAAGAATCAGATACCTCTACAGTATCTGCCCCTCTGGGCCCTTGTGGCCTGTTACGGGACTGATTTTTTTTTATTACTATAAATACATAATACAGAATTTTCGGACGGTTTTTCTACGTGTAACCATCCTTTTCCTGCCAGAAAAGGACTAATGTCTATCTCTTTACTAAAATTATACTTACAACTATCTTTAGTTTTAACATTTTCTTTCAAGCACTAAATACCAATGAACAATCTCTGGAATAAGTTTTATTTCAAAGAGAAATATTTTAATTATTATAAAATAATGGTAAATTGTTTAGAGGTTTTTGTTATCGGTAAGTCCCAATTACCATGAAATTTACGTATTTCTATATTATGGAGATATTTTAAAATCTGTTCAAGATACCAGATATAAATGTATTATTATTATTAAGTCTACATACAATTTGCACCAGAAAATAGAATAGAATAGAATAGAATAAATTATGACTCAAACCCCCGCCAACACGGGGTGCACCTCGGCCAATTGTCCTATTGTGCGAGTCCTGTATGCCTACTTAGGCTTCTCTCAGACTTCTGATGAATCTCAGATAATGCCAGACTTCAGCCGACCTCCTGATCTCATCCTCTCCAAGGCTGCCAAAATGCATGAACCGCCTCCTTCCTAATGTAACACATTCAAATATGACGTGCTTGGGTGTCTCCTCCTTGTCCTTGCACCACCTACATACCGGAGAGGACTTCATTTTCATTACATACATATGTTTGTTCATCGTACAATGGCCTGAGATCGTTGCAACCGTCTCCCTCAGGTCTCTTCTGGACATATCCAGAAAGATGTCCTTTTTACTGAGTTTATTAAAGTCTATAAAGGACTTTGTATGGGCTATTTTCACCAGAAAATAAAAAATAAAAAAAAAAAAAATTATGCGTAAGTGAGATATTGACATAAATTGTGTTAAACATATGGTAAAATACCTTAAGCTAAAGATATTCTACAATAATAGAAGTATCCACAAAGGTAAAAACATAATAAATACTTTAACAAATATACTAAAAATATTAGAAATTTACTAAAAAAGATAAATATTACAAATTATGGGTGTTACACATGTTTAACATTATTTCAAGAATATGTGTTTAGGTCTTCTATGTACATACATTGGTAAAGTAATCTTACGATATTTACCAATCTGCCTAATTATATTATTTTCATTTAACGCCATCCTTCCTCAGCCTACCCCATTCTACTAGTCATTCAGACGAAAAAATAATATATATGTATAAGTAAAAACTCAACTTATGAGAAATTCTTTAATATTAGGTATTCTCTCATATTATATACCTATTCTTCAAAATTATTAATATAACTTTATTAATTAATTTCACGACTTAGAGAGGACGGTTGATGAAAATTGGTATAAAATTCCAAAACTTAGTTTATTCACAGATTTTAATGTTTGAAATAAAAATATTAAACAGAAAACTTAACGAACACAGATTTACCGATCTTACCAATCATAGCCAAAAAAGTGAGCACACAGATATTCTTAAAGAATCTTAGATGCTTAAAGATATTCTTTAAGCATCTTAGATGCGGAATTAAATGCCATCCTTTTAGCTCTGAAGAACATCCCACCAACCCACAAAACGCATGTTATCATTTGCAGCGACTCCTTGGGTTCACTGCAGGATCTTCAGAACATCTACGCTACTCATCCCATATGCACTGAAATACAAGACAAAATACACGAGTTACAAACAAGAGGCAAACACGTAACACTGTTTTGGCTGCCAGGACACAAAAACCTTGGACAGAGTGACACTGCTGACAGACACGCCAAGGATATTACAGAAAAACAAACATACACACAGACTGAAATCTACTATAAGAACGTTGTTAGGCAAACCCCACAGACAATACTCGACAAATGGAAACAGGAATGGACTCACAAAACCGACAATAAATTAAGAAATATCAAACATTACATTCTAAATTGGGAATCATCCAACCGGGACAATCGTCGTGAAGAAGTTGTACTTGCAAGATTGAGGATCGGGCACACACGGCTAACTCATGAATACCTGATGACCAAAACTGACAATATGTAACAGTGACCTAACCGTCCAACATAACTGACTGTCAATCACGACTTAATTTGTACATTTCTCACGACATGACAGAACTCCTTGGAGATGGCAGCCCTCATATTGACAATATACTCTCCCGCCTAAAAGACACCAACATATTTGACAAAATATAAAATAAAATAAAATAGAAATAGCATAAAGGTGGACCAAACAGCTCTTACAAAAGAAGGCCTTTTTTTTTTTTTTTTTTTTTTTTTCCCCTCCCAACTGATTGCACTATTTCTAAAGCCAGCTTAATTTTTTGAATTGGCATTGCTTTGATGATGCACAACTAACCTTGAATTAAACCAGCTGGCTGTATAATTAGATTTATACATAAAATTGAAATTCCTAGGATTGTATATATGTACTAATTAACTTAACTGTATATGTATATAGTATTTATTGTATAATTGTGATAATAATTGTATTAGGCCTTAGTTATATAGAATGTACATATATAGACAATAACGTAATATAATGTAGTAATATATATACATGATGTAAGTATAGCAAATTATGTAATTTAATATAATGTAATAATGTATAAACGATATAAATATATAGACAATAATGTAATATAATATAATGTAATGATATATACACAAATATTAACATGTAGAAAATAATGTAATATATATATACAACAAAAATGTAAGGTGCACATCGCTATAAAGCGTTAACACAAAAATAAAATTAAAAAAACAAAAACAAAGATATTCCTCAATCTTCAAACAATCATAATTTTCACCTACTTTCTTTGACATAATTTCATGTAATTTCTAAACAGCTGTTACTAGCGATGTGATTCTTTCAGTGACTCGTCAAGTATTGACCACAGGTAGCATAGCTAGGCTGTGATGGGGAATAGAAGATGGAGAGGGTAGGGGCGACTGTAAATCATTGCATTTTGCCGAGTGTTGGCGTTGAATTGTTAAAATGCGTTGATAAAAGAAATGCGTTTTGGACTGATTGCGGATAAATGTTATTAGACATATGATTTTTGTGTACATTAGCTTCTTTGTTATTATACAGAACTATCTATTTTGACGTAAATGCTTTTTAATTAGTTTAATGTTTTTAATTACATTTTAAAGGACTAAAGGTGAATATTCCTAAGATATCTTTCATTTAAAAGATGGAAAAGATCTTGAGAAACAAGGGGAAAGGAACAAATTCCGCATTCGTGATCTATTAAGAAATCGTGACTAGGGAACCATAGTGCTCCAGCTCGGGTTTTTTCTTCTTCTTCTTTTTATTTCATTAAATCTTTTTATTTTCTACTTATCCGCAACATTCTACCTTAAGGGCATCACTCAAGGTTCTCTTGGTACTTCATGGGGTCGGTTATTTGGTATTTATTCTACCTTAAGGGCATCACTCAAGGTTCTCTTGGTACTTCATGGGGTCGGTTATTTGGTATTTATTCTACCTTAAGGGCATCACTCAAGGTTCTCTTGGTACTTCATGGGGTCGGTTATTTGGTATTTATTCTACCTTAAGGGCATCACTCAAGGTTCTCTTGGTACTTCATGGGGTCGGTTATTTGCTATTTATTCACTTAATCAATTTACGGTATTTTATTATCTCATATATTAAAACTAAATTAAAATAAGTAATTTAAATATTTACTTTAATGAATGAAAAGTTTTATTCTTATTCCGGGACAGAAGTCCCATAGGAATAATTTTGAAATTACAAAATAATTTTGAATTTTACGTATAAACTTGAAAACTTATAAATGCTATCAGTATCAATATATAGTGTACAGCTTCAATATAAACTAGGGATTGGATAAAACTTGGAGGGATAGAAGGTGGTGGAAGAGTCGGGATTTAAAGGTTTCTAGGTTGGTAGAATGGCGGACAGACAGAGGCAAGGAATTCCATAGCGAGGTGGCACAGGTGACGAATGATTTTTCGAATATTGCTGTTCGGTGGGAAGGAATATAAAGATCGGAAGGACGAGATCGGGTGTTACGGGAGTGAACCGAGGATTTAAATTTATGGAGTTGAAAGATATAAGAAGTTCTACGGAATTGAATTACTTGGTAAAGGACTGAGCCGAGGAAGTACTGACGACGATAAAGAGGGAATAGCCAATTTACCGAATAGCCAACCGCACATAAAAAATGTCCGGCTCGCAAGAACTGCGTCTTCTTAGCATGTTTCCAAATGATGATCATGATTATGAAACCTTATCATAGAAACTCTTAATATGTATTTGAATTTCATGGAAATAAAACCAACACTCTCAAGAAACTACAAGTATTTTGAAATTTGCGCCACAATCTGATAAGACATTTTTGAGCAATTTGAATGTCTATTTTCTATTTAAGTACTAATACTACCTTGATGATCAAAATCAGTGTAATTTCCTCCAATTTATGGATAAAAAATAATTCAATATTTTTTAAATTATTTATATTTTATAAGGTGATTTCTGGATGAAGGAAACCATCTTTTTATACGGGATATAGTCTGAAGCAGAGATGGGCAGAATTTTATTTATAAATAAAAATACGAATTTATTCGTACTTCATATATTTGTGAATACGAATATAAATAAATTCGTATTCATATGTGTGAATACGAATTTATTTTTATTCACATATATTAAATATAAAAATACAAATAAAATGTTATTCGCAAATTTTTCTGCGAATAAAAATAAATTTACAGAAAAAATTTTAAATAATCACAAAAAGTGTGAATATTTACAAAAAATCAAGTGATAACAAAAAAAATCACATTAAAATATACGAATAAAAATTTATTCACATTATAATTTGTGAATAAAAATTTATTCACAATAAAATTCGCAAATAAATAATGAATTTATTAGTATAAGGATGATATTACGAAAGTTATTGAAGGTGATTTTTTTTTTTATGGAGGTACAGATGACAAACTGTGTCCCTGCAGCATGGCTGGTGGTCCCGTGGCAGCTAAACAAAAAATCTAGGCGCTAATAACCTAGACGTTTAACGCCTTAAAAAAAAAAAAAAAAAAAAAAAAAAAAAAAAAAAAAAAAAAAAAAAAAAAAAAAAAAAAAGAATCACCTTCAATAGCTTTCGTAATATCATCTTAATACGAACAAATTCATGATTTATTTGTGAATTTTATTGTGAATAAATTTTTATTCGTATATTTAAATGTGATTTTTTTTTGTAATCACTTGATTTTTTGTGATTATTTACAATTTTTTCTGTGAATTTATTTTTATTCGCAGAAAAATTTGCGAATAAAATTTTATTTGTATTTTTATATTTAATATATGTGAATAAAAATAAATTCCTATTCACACTTATGAATACGAATTTATTTATATTCGTATTCGAAAATATTTGAAGTACGAATAAATTCGTATTTTTATTTATAAATAAAATTTTGCCCATCTCTGGTCTGAAGGCGGCAATTCTAAGTCTAGAACAAAAAAGTCCGACTCGCAGGAACTGCAGCATCTTAGCGCGGTTCCGTTCATGTCCCTAGTGCCATTTGAAAAGCTTAGGAAAGAAATAAACTTATTTTTTTTTATATATCTCGTGAAAATTGTTAAAATCCTCTCGAATATCTCGAATAAAAGTGATATTAAGGCGTCAGGGACACCGACAGTAATTAACTTTTACACAGATGCGGAAATTACACAATCCGGCTCTCTTTCTAAAGCAAAGCTCTATAAATCAATACAAAATATGCCTAATAAAGCCTTTCTAGAGGGTACAGAAGCATGGGCATATATGAGGGGGGGCTGAGGGGGCTGCAGCCCCGTCCCGAAATTTTGAATTAATGATGAAAACTTCTCGTAAAACCCTTAAAAATAAATTAAATAAGATCACTTAGTTCATAAAACATATTTTATTTTACGTGTAATAGCGTTTTAGTTGCCTAAAACTATTCCAAGCTCTAAATATTTAGTATTCCATACCCTGGAAATGGTCTCAGCCCCCCCCCGAAATTGTTTTTATATACGTCCGTGTACAGAACCTTTTTTGTAGAGCATTTAGTAAGCTTTCGAATGGTAATCTTCCGCTTCACAAGATTGTCAACGGTTTTCGAGATACTAACGAAAGTATACAAAGTTACCAAAACTTTTTTTGTCTGTTAATAAAATATTTTATTCTAACTCTTCCTTTACCCTAAACGTAACAAAAATTTCAACATATTAGTGTTGATGAAATTCGAACACGCAGAAAATGTTTCAACTGTATCCCATAATTCTAAGTACCAAATTCAAAGACAAACAACCCTCCCTAGGAAGGACGCTAGGCAGTTGAAAAGCTAAATCTTGGAAATCCATATCTCTAACATTAAATTGATTTCTTATTTTTCTTAACCTGTTTTATTTTCAAATACATTATCCAACTCTAAGCAATTAAAAAATAACAAGGAATAAAAATATAAAATTTTAGGCACTTTCAACACTTGTTCACACTGAGTAAAACAATATAAACAGATCTAAGGTGTTACACGGTAGCTGGTGAAAGAATGAATGAGGTCTCGTATTGCAATTCTCTGTATGCAGGGTCTACTTCCAGGTAGTCGTCATATACTTTTACTGCCCTTTACCGTTACTCAGAAAGCTCTTTGTGTTTACAAACAAAGGACTCGGTATAGACCACCCGTATTAACCCAAAAGTGATTATGTCCAGCTTGATAAACTTCCTGAATTAAATTAAGGAATTTAAGAGTGCTTAAAATAGGTTCTTGATCTAGTCAAAAAATTCAAGGAGAATTACACCACGAATAGAAAATTTCGGCCAAACAGAAGGAAAATAACAATAACAAGGATAGTTAAACTTCGTTTTCAAAGATTGTTAGTTGTAACACAAAAACGGTCACTCATGATTCTAATAAATTAACTGTGAAGGGTGATTACACAAATATTCCTGTTGAGGCTTTAAAGCTTCAACTCAAAAAACATATTAACCCACAGGTAATATCTAGATATTCGTACGGCATCTTCGAATTCTAACAAACAAAATATTGCTTCTAATTATACGTATCCTGTTTACTGACAAATACATTTGACTACTATAAGAAATTACAAAAATGACGAGCAGTGAAAAAACTGCGGGAAACACACAAATAGATCCGTTTAAATAAACGAAACTAACTAACTAAGTTTTAAGCACTTATTTCTCCTAATGTGACGACCCGATCAAACATTTCTTCAAAACATTTTTCCACGATTTCCTAACCCTTTTTGAGATATTAATGAAAATATACGAAGAGGGCCTAATAGATATTCATACGGGATCTGAGAATCCCAAGATTCCGCAAAAATAAAATTCTAATTTTACGTATCCTGTTTTTTCTTCTTTTTTTTACGGCGCATCTACTTCTGGGTCATTAGCGCCCGTATCCTGTGTTATTGGCAAATACATTTGACTACTATAAGCAATAGCAAACAATAGGGAATATGCCAAAGAACTCGGATTAGGAGCCTCGACAGTTTCAAGACATTTGAAGGAAATCGGCAAATCCAAAACTGACATTTCATACGGTACAGCCTGATATATTTCTAACAATGAATTGTTTTTCTTATTTTAATTAATCTGTTTTATTGTCAAATACATTATCCAACCATAAGAAATGAAAAAATAGGAATAAAAACAGACCAAAAGAACCGTATGAAATAAACGAAATCAATTACTTCAAAGTTTAAGCACTTATTTCATCCGATTGACATCGCTTATTCAAAACTTTCCTCAAAACCTTTTTTGTAGACCATTTAGTAAGCTTTCGAATGGTAACCTTTCGCTTCCCAAGATTTTCAATCGTTTTGAAGATATTAATGGAAGTATACGAAGTTCCCAAAATTTGCATTATTTCTAGCAACAGAAAATTGGTCTCATTTTTCCTATCCTGTTTTACATACAAATACATTTTCCCAACATAAGAAATTACAAAAATAAAAAGCAATAAAAAACCTAGGGAAAGAGACAAAAATTACAAAAAGAACGACAAAAACCCGTTCATAAGAAAAAAACAGACGTATTTGAAGATTTAAGCACTTATTTCTCCGATTGACATAACCTAATCAAAAATAGTTTTAGAATCTTTTTTGTAGAAACTTTAGTAAGCTTTCAAATAGTTTCTATCTACTTACCACGATTTCCCAACCGTGTTCGAGATATTAATGAAAGTATACAAAGTTCCCAAAACTTTTCATGTCTGTTCATAAAATATTTTATTCTAACCCTTCCTTAACTCCAAACGTAACAAAACTTTCAACATATTAGTTTTAATGAAAGAAGAACATGCAGATAATGTTTCAACTGAATCCCGTGATTCTAAGTACCCAAACCAAAAACGGTATTCAAAAACTATTTTTCCAATTTTCTCGAAAACGGTTAAAGCTATCGCCTTGAAAATGGTTTCATTCGTTTTCCTAGCCCAAGAGGCATATAAAAAGAGTCCGTACAAGCTTATGAACTCAAAAACGTAAGCGTTACGATTTTTTTTGCGCGAATTTCGCCCAAAATATATATATATTTGTCTGTTCGCTCTCTAAATAGAAGACGAATGGTCCGATTTTGATGAAATTTGGTACAAAAATCCTTCGTCCAATTTGAAAGGTCAAGTTCGTTAACCAGCAAAATCCGCCTACAGGAAGATGGCGTTTGGGGCGAAATTCGCGCAAAAAAAATCGTAACGCTTACGTTTTTGAGTTCATAAGCTTGTAAGTACTCGTTTTATATGATTCCTGGGCTAGGAAAACGAATGAAACCATTTTGAAGGCGATCGCTTTAACCGTTTTTGAGAAAATTGGAAAAATAGTTTTTGAATACCGTTTTTGGTTTGGGTACTTAGAATTACGGGATTCAGTTGAAACTTTATCTGCATGTTCTACTTTCATTAAAACTAATATGTTGAAAGTTTTGTTACGTTTGGAGTTAAGGAAGGGTTAGAATAAAATATTTTATGAACAGACATGAAAAGTTTTGGGAAGTTCGTATACTTTCATTAATATCTCGAACACGGTTGGGAAATCGTGGTAAGTGGATAGAAACTATTTGAAAGCTTGCTAAATTCTCTACAAAAAAGATTCTAAAACTATTTTTGATTAGGTTATGTCAATCGGAGAAATAAGTGCTTAAAACTTCAAATACGTCTGTTTTTTTCTTATGAACGGGTTTTTGTCGTTCTTGTTGTAATTTTTGTCTCATTCCCTTCGTTTTTTATTGCTTTTTATTTTTGTAATTTCTTATGTTGCCAAAATTTTGTGTGTAAAGCAGGATATGAAAAATGAGGCCAATTTTCTGTTGCTAGAAATAATATAAATTTTGGGAACTTTCATTAATATCTCGAAAACTGTTGAGAATTTTGGTAAACAAAAGAATACCATTAGAAAGCTTATTAAATGCTCTACATAAAAGGTTCTAATGAAAGTTTTGATTAGGCGATGTCAATCGGAGAAATAAGACCTTAAAGCTTTAAAGTAATTGATTTCGCTTATTCGAAGTGTTCTTTTTGTCTGTATTTTATTCCTTGTTATTTTTTAATTGCTTATAGTTGGATAATGTATTCGAAAATAAAACAGGTTAAGTAAAATAACAAAAACAATTTATTGTTAGAAATATAGAGTTCCAAGATTCCAAGACCTTGTAACTAGCGGGACGGTTTCTATTGTTGCCGACCCTTCCAAGTAAGATTGTATATCCTACCTTTCAAGACTGGTGGAACCAAAATATAACTGTCAGGGTTCGGTCACAGCTACTTAATAAAACTACATTTTATCGTAAAAATGGTATTATTGTGCCGACGTTTCGGCTTGAACTTCAAGCCTTCATCAGGGCTGTAAATACAAGTAGGACATATTTAACACTAATATATGCACATATCTATGTAAATATACCTAACATATATATATATATATATATATATATATATATATATATATTTATATATAGGCATATACACATACACATATACACGCACACATATGTACATATATATGCCCACATACATACACATATGGGGTATGTATTATTAAGTAGCAGTGACCGAACCCGGACAATCCCTACCTTGCATCATCAACGGTCAACGATCTCCTCTCAACAAAATAATAACTGCTTCTATTTTAATCTTTCGAAATTAGACTAGGGATAAGAACGGAACCGCGCTAAGATGAGGCAGTTCCTGCGAGTCGGACTTTTTTATTTTATCAGTTCTCATTATTCCCAGATCCTTCTATAAAACAAATCTATATATATATATATATATATATATATATATATATATATATATATATATATTCTCTTAGATTTTAGGAGGCTTGGGGTCTTCTTTTTTTTAACGGCGCATCGACTATTTGGCTATTAGCGCCGGGCCATCTAGAGGTTGCCACCCTTTTTTAATGCCAACAGCACATGGTTCGTCACTCATTCAGGGGATCTACGGGAACCGGTGCATTCAACATGGCTACGGCCGTTAGCTGCTTGGGGTCTTTAAAGCAGTAATCCTTCCTTCACACTACTTTATTTATTAGGCCCGACATGTTTCGTGCATATTTTCGCACCTCTTCAGGGGTATTTGTTGCTAGGAAATTACTCTCGTCGCCATGTACTCGCTCTGGAGTCTGATATAACCCGAAGCCTCCTAAAATATGAGAGAATTTATATATATTTTGAGTCATTTGCAAGAATAAATAATATATATTTATATATATATATATATATATATATATATATATATATATTCGTTTGGGATTCAGATTCGGCGGGGTTTCAGACTATCTCTAAGCCCATCCAACCTTAATAGGTAACTCCAAAGCGGACAATCAGAAATTTCGATGATAGAACTGACCACACTATCTCCCAATGTGCCATAAGGCCAAGGATCAGATATATACTTATATATATATATATATATATATATTGGGTTGGCAAGTAAGTCCTTTCGGTTTTCATTTCTTTTTTTTTTTTTTTCAAAAAAAAAAAAAAAATATGAAAACCGAAAGGACTTACTTGCCAACCCAATATATATATGTGCTTTTATATATATATATATATATATATATATATATATATATATGTATATATATATGTATATATATTTATTTATTTAGTTTATTAAAAAAATAAGATCTCAAAATGGCACTTTGCCCTTTCTGACTATGTGGGATTCGTCGAGCAATAACTCAATAAAAGAAGTCGAGAAATAAAAAGAAATGATAATATATTAGGAGCTAAAAATAGTAAAAAAAAAAAAAAAAAAAAAAAAAAAAAAAAAAAAAAAAGACTTAAAAATTACGGTCTTAAGAAATATTTTCTAATTCCCAAACTATTGAGAAAAGCTCGTTGAGAGGGCCTTCAAAGATAACACGTTTCAAGAAAATACCTCGAGTTCATAACCCACAATTATAGGCTAACAGCAAAAGCAATAAAAAGCTATCAGGAAGCAATTAAAAGAACAATCTGTAGATTTTATTGCTTCTCGCTAAAGCTGTGAACGGTTACCCATCCACGTTCTATTATCGGCTTGTCTTCTTGGAGGACTCATTACAAATGGTTGTTAATGACAATTTCCCAACTAGAAATGGGTTTTAATTATCTCAGGGGAATTAAGGTCTGGAATATAGCGGAGCTGTCATCTTCCAATCTATATGATAACTAAATAATTACATATTTTCTTGGTCGCTCATTTTTTATGATTATTTTATTTTATGTTAAATATTTATTTATTTCATTTTAAGATTAATGGATCACAAATTAGTCTTCATAAATTCTTTTACAATATATTTATATTAATTCTTTAACTGACCCTTTTTTCCAATCTTATTATTTTCGTGGTAGGCGGAAGGTCAATTAATAAAAACTTCACTATACAGTATCACCAACATTCTAGACGTGGCCGTACTGGTGGAAGGTTATCCTCCTCAGACTGAGGCTGTAAGTTTTATATATGAAATTTTTCCCCTGAAGAGGCACGAAAAAAGGTGTGAAACGTGTAGGGACGGAATAAAGTTGGTGATACTGTATGGTGAAGTTTTTATTAATAGACCTTCCGCCTACCACGAAAATAAGAATATTTATATATATTATGCTAGCCGTTACCCGGCGTGCCATGCTACGCCTACTTTCTGCGTATAGAAAAGCCTAAATAAATTAGACACCAAATAAGTATTATTAAAATCTAATAACACGATTCTGTAACTGTTATGAACCCGTGGCCTCCCAACTGTGAGTCCTAGACGACTTTGACCTAACCTATACCACCCCCCCGTATCAAGACATTCATGTATACCAAGTTTCGTAAAAATTGGTCTAACGGTGTGGATTTGTATAAGGGACAAACATACAGACAGACAGGTGGAGGTCCGGTGTGTCCAAGTGTCATGAAACCACAAAAAGTGATCCACACGAAAGTGTAATACAATGTCTACAGACAGACAGCTGGTAGACGTTTTTGACTTAGCCTACGACACACCCCAGATTAAGATCTACATGTGTACCGAGTTTAGTCAAAATCGGACGAACGGTGTGGATTTGTATAAGGGACAAACATACAGACAGACAGGTGGAGGTCCGGTGTGTCCAAGTGTCATGAAACCACATAAAGTGATCCACACGAAAGTGTAATACAATGTCTACAGACAGACAGCTGGTAGACGTTTTTGACTTAGCCTACGACACTCCCCAGATTAAGATCTACATGTGTACCGAGTTTAGTCAAAATCGGACGAACGGTGTGGATTTGTATAAGGGACAAACATACAGACAGACAGCTGGTAGATTTTTTTGACCTAGCCTAGGAGATTTCTCGTATCAAGACCTACCATTATTCCAAGTTTGGTCAAAATCGGTCAAACGGTGTAGATTTGTATAAGGGACAAACAAACAGACAAACCGACAATCAGAAAAACAGAAAGACACGTGATTTTTATATACATAGATATAAGTGTAGGTAACCGCACGTTTCATGAAGTGTTTTATGGACCTTGAAATTTTGCTATAATGTACCTCTTGGGTAGATAGGAAGGTAAATATGTGTTGGCTAGACTTACCGTGGAACACCAGGACTGCACAAAAATATTGCCCAAAAATAGAGTTTTAATCAGAAGCCGAGTAGGCGAATCTAGAACTTTTGCTTCGGGTACTTAATGTCGACGGAATAACTTCAAAAGTTTAAGCACGCTCTACATTCTCAAAACTAGTTCTGGATATTGCTTAAGCAACTTTTGTAAGATTTCTCACGTATCTACGTATAAAATGTTGATCCAGAAGCTTATAAAATAATGGAGTGGACATATGTTTATTTATTATTATTATTATTAGAAGCAATAAATTATTTCAGCATTAGCGCCGCAATTTTTTTAGAATATCAGAAAAATGAATATAAAAAAGGTCGGTCTTCTTGAAGATGAACGATAAAAAAACAATATTTTTGTAAATAAAAATGTCTGACATGAATATTGTACAAAGAAGCTGCTTCAGTACAGAAAATAAAGTCCTCACTTTAAACCTTGCAAGTCATAAACTAATGTCTTTTATATAATAATAATATTCTATTATTTATATTCGAATAAATTTTTATCTTGTATATTTTTTTTATTTTATTTCATTTTCATTTTTTTTTGTAATTTTATTTCTATTTTTTTAAAACTATTTTATATAATTTATTTAAGCCTATTTGTTTTCTTTTACATTAATATTACTAATTTCATCAAATCACAATGCTGTTGTGGAGGTCAGTAAATAAATGTTGTTCAGAAGATTTTTTCAATTCCAAGTTCATTATTGCTAGTAGGGCCCCACATGGGGGGACAACCGGGTACAGTTGTCCCGGGCTCCGTGGGGGCCCGGGCCGATCCTCGCTAATTGGAAAAAAGTACGGAAAGTGACCTTTACTGCACCGATTGTCGGATTTTATTCTGATTTTGCTCAAAACTGAAGATGAAAATAATTTTAAAATGCCCAAAGTCCTATAGCAAAGTACTAGAATTTTCATTCTGGCTCTGAGAAGTGGGGGCCCGGCTGTGAGGTGGGGGCCCGTTATCTGGTCCCGGGCCCGGCTCTGTGATGTGGCGGCCCTGATTGCTAGACGAATAAAGATTCATGAATTCAATGATAAAATTTGATAATAATTAATTAGAAATTGATCTGATATTATTATTGCAATGAATTAAATACAATCGCTTTTATAAAAGTAAAGTATGTGATATTTTTATTCTGTCGTTGTTTAATCAACAACAAAAAGTTGTGAAGATTTTAATCCCACATATTATGATCCTTTCCGAATCATATTTTAAGAAACGAAAAACCATATGGAGAACAGAAAAATAAATAAAAGGTTATAGAGTTTGTCGTGAGCTTCCATTTCCAGGACGGCTCCATTAAGATTCCAGCGAACGGTTGATGGTTCTTGAGAGCTGTTTGTGGAATGTTCTCTAAACGGGGTGATTTTGGAGTGCTTTAGATAGGTTTCTATAAGTGGTTTGGTCTTCCTTCCATAATCCTTCTTGAGTAATGGTCTGTCTGAGGGTTATCTATACAAATGATTAAAATTCAGAAAAAAGAAATTTAGATGGACAAAACATTTAAAAAAACAAAACATGAAAAGCGCGAGTGGTTTCAGAACTGCAAAAGCAGAATCATTTGGTAAAATCTTACCCCTTTTACAGGGCGTTTACTACTTTTGTGAAAGCCAATTTAATTACTTGAAATGAAAATTTAATGCCCATTAATAAGAAAGTAATTTCACTTAAATAGAAAAATCCTTAACATTTAGCTTAAAATTATTTGTAACCTTACACGGATTACCGTGTAATCGATAAAATTACAATTTAGTTACAGTTCAAAAGTGAAGAAACGTCTAAAATGAAAATTTAGAATGACTATAGAATTCGCAACCCAAAAAAATTGAAAAATGATAGGTACCCGAATTCAACATGTTTAAAAATATTACTAACTAAATATAATTTTTTGTCAACGCACATAATTTAGTACATTAAAGCGTGCATAATTTCAATGTTTAAGTCTGCATGACAAACTAAAATATGAATAAAGAAAAATAAAAATATTTATAAATAATGTATAATTAATGTGTAAATGCTACAAGAGGGGAATTAAAAACAGAGGAAGGGGTGGGGGAGGCAGATAGAATTGATGTGTAAATGCTACAAGAGGGGAATTAAAAACAGAGGAAGGGGTGGGGGAGGCAGATAGAATTGATGTGTAAATGCTACAAGAGGGGAATTAAAAACAGAGGAAGGGGTGGGGGAGGCAGATAGAATTGATGTGTAAATGCTACAAGAGGGGAATTAAAAACAGAGGAAGGGGTGGGGGAGGCAGGTAGAATTGATGTGTAAATGCTACAAGAGGGAAATTAAAAACAGAGGAAGGGGTGGGGGAGGCAGATAGAATTGATGTGTAAATGCTACAAGAGGGGAATTAAAAACAGAGGAAGGGGTGGGGGAGGCAGATAGAATTGATGTGTAAATGCTACAAGAGGGGAATTAAAAACAGAGGAAGGGGTGGGGGAGGCAGGTAGAATTGATGTGTAAATGCTACAAGAGGGGAATTAAAAACAGAGGAAGGGGTGGGGGAGGCAGATAGAATTGATGTGTAAATGCTACAAGAGGGGAATTAAAAACAGAGGAAGGGGTGGGGGAGGCAGATAGAATTGATGTGTAAATGCTACAAGAGGGGAATTAAAAACAGAGGAAGGGGTGGGGCGCTAATGGCCAAGTTGTAGATGCGCCGTTAAAAAAAAAAAAAAAAAAAAAAAAAAAAAAAAAAAAAAAAAAAAAAAAAAAAAAAAAAAAAAAAAAAAATTACCAATGTATAGACTTACTGAGACTATGTTAGACTCTGTTAAAACTGAAATTTCGTAACATGATTTTAAAATTCCTCACTTTTTCGACATTTTCGAGCCCTATATTCAATTTCGTAACATTTTTATGATTTTCATGACTTTTTCGTGCAGTAGACATAATGATATGTTATATAGTCAAAATTATATGTTAACCATCATAAATAAATAGTCCGGAGGAGCACAGTAAGCTGTGCGCATGTTTTATCAAAACAACCAGTACCAACTGTTATAAGTATACAAAGTTTAATTATTTTAATTAATTTTTAATTTAAAATATAATATTAAGAAATGATAAGAACTGAAGCAAAACAGACACAAAGAACCGTTCAACGCTACTAAATTAACACATTGAGGCTGCTGGATAGCGAGTAGACTTTATATATATATATATATATATATATATATATATATATATATATATATATTATTCTTGTAGATGACCCAAAATATTTCTTAATGCGTTTCGTTCTTTTAGGCTTAGGGTCGGAAAAAGTAGTACTTCCTTGTGTCACACCACTTTATTTTGCATGCCCTACATGTTTCGTGCTTAATTCATTCGCACCTCATCAGGGGCACTTCTACAACAAAATCCATTTTTGTACCTCCCAATATTAAACATTTTTAAAATATATAATATTTTAAAATCTGGACTTCTAAAATATTATATATTTATTAATATATAATTTAATAATTATTATTTTCGTTATTTTCGTTATATCTATTAGCTCTGGGACGTAAACTTTTACAATCGGCTCTTGGGTTCTAGTCATCGGATCAACCTTATAAGGGAGTTTCCTCCATATTGAGGGGAGGGAGAACAGCCTCTAAAGCAGGTTATGATTGGGATTTTTCTAAAGAGAAGGATGACATTTAAGAAATCCTTCATTATCTGGAAAAGTTGAAAAACTGATAATGAGTTTATGTAATATTGTTGACATTTCAGATAAGTTCAATTTTTTTCTTTATTCGTGTCTTAGGGCTGAAAAAAAAAAAAAAAATACTTTATGAGGTAATTCTGAGTCCCTACCTTGAGCCGATAAACTTACAGAAAATATTGCATAATAAATGTTTAAGATTTATTGGAAATTTCCCTGAGCGGAACCCAATTGCCTAAAAGCGCGTCATATTTAAGTTACCACATGTCTTGTCCACATTTATATATCACATAGCAGATAAGTTTTTTTTACGGCGCATCGGCATAAATCTTGGCCATTAGCGCCGACGTCCAGGGTACTGCCAGGAATTTTCTCAGCGAGCCCTGAGATGAGGAAATTTCTGGCGCCGGTGGGGATCGAACCCTCCATCTCCCGCTTATGAATCTAGCGCGCCATCCACTAGACCACGGGAGCCCCCCTTATTCATAATTAAACAAAAAAGATTAAAACATATTCTGCTATAGCTTTATTATGTTTATATAAGAGTCGATTTTTTTTTTTTTTTTTTTTTTTTTTTTTTTTTTTTTTTTTTTTTTTTTTATAAATAGCATTAACAGGGAGGCCACTTAATGTGCCTAATAAGCATTATTTTTCAGTAAATTATAAAACATATTAACTGCAATATATTATTTTATTACGGAGTACCGTGGATTATAAATCAAAACATATTTGTAAGCCATTGCTAACACTTCACTTGGTCACTGCAGCAGATCTCTAGGCCAATGTCTTTTGAGTCGCCTCGGTGGAGAGAGTGGGTGGGTGACACTTGATAGGATTAGGACTTCAGGATTTTGATGAGTGGAAAGTTTAGGATGGAAACGTTGGAATCTGGATAATACAACATCATTAACGAGTGGGATATTGAGGTCTTTATGGAGGTTGAGGTTGGAAACGTAGAAGGGAGCATCGACTATTGTTCTTAGGACCTTGGATTGGAATGTTTGAATGCGTCTGATGTTCGATGTTTTTGCAGTTCCCCATAGTTCTGAACCGTATGTCCAAATGGGTTCCAGTAGTGATTTGTAAATGATCAGTTTGTTTTCAGTTCTTAAATGTGATTTGCGGTTCAACAGTCTATAGAGTTGTCCAAATCGTCTGTTAAGTTCTTGTCTTTTAAGTTTTAAGTGATGTTTCCAGGTAAGTCGGGAGTCCAAGTGTAGTCCGAGGTAGCGAACTGTATCAGAAGAGGGTAATGGGACGTTGTTGTAAAAAAAAAAAAAAAAAAAAAAAAAAAAAAAAAAATATATATATATATATATATATACATATATATATATATATATATATATATATATATATATATATATATATATATATATATATAGCCAACGGCCATAGCCACGTTGAATGCACCGGTTCCCATAGATCACCGAAGTTAAGCAGCGTCGGGCGTGGTCAGTACCTGAATGGGTGACCGACCACGTGCTGTTGGCATTAGAAAAGGGTGGCAACCTGTAGATAGCCCGGCGCTAATGGCCAAGATGTAGATGCGCCGTTAAAAAAAAAAATATATATATATATATATATATATATATTTATTTATTTCCTTCCCTAAGTAACCCTTAAGGAAGGGAGTTTATTGTTATTTTCTACATGTGCCGTACATGACAAATGTACATAGCATGTAATTATATATATATATATATATATATATATATATATATATATATATATATATATATATATATATATATATATATATATATATATATGTAATAGTAAAAACATATTTGTATTAAAATATTTGAAATAATAATTTTATTCGGATCACCCATATCTTCACTCAAATTACCCGTGAGCCCAAATAGAGACCTTTCATTCTCGTAGGCACGGCATTCAGTGAAGATATGTTTGATGGAAATTACGACACCACAGACTGGACAATCTGGTGCTTCATTCCTCGACATCGGATAAGAATGAGTCAATCTTGTGTGGCCTTTCCTGAGCCCAGCAAGGACTACCTCGCCTCTCCTAAACATTTAAATAATATCACTAATTGGATAAACTGATATTTTATTTAGATGCAATAAAACTATGCTTTACAATAATCCTAAACTTAGGTACATGTCTCTCTTGCGAATTTAATCCTCAAAAGGATCAGACAGGAACGAATTTATACCCTAAGATCGACCAGAGATCATTAAAGTGCTTGACTGACACAAAAGATTCACTTTTCATCAGATATGGTTGTAATAGTTAGTTTTCATCAGATATGGTTGTAATAGTTAGTTTTATTTTATTCGAATCCCGAAATATCTTACATTTTGTAGTCGTTCCAGGGGTGGAATGTTAAAACTACCTGTCCATTTTTTGTTCTGAAGAAAATTCCTAGTTTTATTCAGGGATACTCTGATAGCCTTGTTGGGAGATTAGATAAATCTGACTAATGATTAACATTGTTATGAGGTAATTACAAAAAGTTATAAATATATCCGTGTAGATTTAGATACATCTGTATTTGTAGATACAATCTAAAGATATTTTTGATACATTCTGCTTTAATTACTATGGTGTGGTCATTAAACAATAAAAATAAAATAAAATAGTTACAGCATTATAATTAAATTTTGAAACAAAAAAAAAACAAATTAAATTTGGATACAGGTGGCCAGATCCCCGATTTCAATCCATTTTTTTGTTTTTTGTTTTTTTTATTCAGGCTAATAAAATTTACAACAATTTTCTATAGCCAGATTTCTGTTTTTTGTTTCCCCTGCTTATTAAATTACGAGTAAATAATTCGCGAAATTAAACATTCAAATCTTTCTTAGAGTTGCAAAATAACTGACACATCTTCATAAAACGTCAATTTATCTTAATTCAACAATAGGATGGATGGATGGATTGGGTGTTTAAGGGTAGAAAACATCTAGGTCTTCACCGCCCTGAAGTGTAGTGCTAGAGAGTCGTGTATGGGTCGTGAGAGGGATTGTAATTTTGTGTTTAGGACAGTGCATGACAATCAACTGTTATTTTGATAACTTGTATTCAATTTTCTTTTTTAACTAATATCATTGCTTGCTACTAACTTACTAGGTAATGGAACTATTTGTACTAAAAGTAATACTAATGTACACTACAGCACTATCAATACAAATAATAGACAACATAACAAATAATAGACTACATAACAAATAATAGACTAAATAACAAATAATAGACTACATAACAAATAATAGACTACATAACAAATAATAGACTACATAACAAATAATAGACTACATAACCATATTAATATTTACTTATTTATTTTCCCCCCTCTTGTATAGTTTTTTTATTTATTTATTTTTTATATTTTTTATTTTATTTATTTTTTTTATTTATTTATTTATTTTTGTTTATTTTTTTTCCTTTATGTATAATTTTATTTGTTATCTTTTTTAATACATATATATTTTTTTTATGTATATATTTTTTTTTCCTCTTTTTGTAATTTTTATATATCATTTTTTTTTTTTTTTTTTTACTAATACACTAACTAACTAATACAAGCTAAGTAACTAATAAAAACTAAACATAACTAATACAACTATTTGTACTAAAAATAATGCTAATGTGAGCAATATTAATACTAAAACTATACTACATAACAAAATTTATAATAATGCCAATTGTAAATTAAACTAGCACACGTATATACACAATGGGATTAATTGAAATAATATTATTTTTGAATGATTTGAAAGTATATTTTAATTTTTTTCCAGTCTAATCAGGATTTGAATGTTTAATTTCAACGATATCAGTGTTGATATTAAGTTAGATGGGGAAAAAAATATTATCTTATGTTCGAATTTAAAAATTCGTGAATAATTTACACGTAATTTAATAAACAAGGGAAACAAAAAAACAAAAATCTGGCTAGACCAAATTGTTCTAAATTTTATTAGCACACATTTTTTTAAAGAAAGTGCATTGAAATTGGTTATGATTTATATAAAATCGGTTGTTGCCTATTTATGTCCTATAGCAATTTGTGTTGTTGACTGTGGTGTTTAGTTTCTACTAATTTCTATTTCTAGCTTTCCTAGTTGCAAAAACAACTAGAGATAAGAACATTACGGAATCGCGCATACATATCGCATTTCCTGGGATTCGGCCATTTTTGTGAGTGGTGAAAAAAGGCTGAAAAGTTATATTAGGTCTCGGGTAGGATACGAGTGTTGAGCGATGAGCGACAGAACGACAGAGCGACAGAACGTTCAGCAGAAGAGGGGCACTGGCTACGATACAGAGCGGCTGGGCGGTAATTTCCTTTAGTCTCCGTCATCGCTTACTCCAATATACGTTTTTAAATTAAAATATTAAACAAAAAAAATAATATTTTAAATGTTTAGTTAATAAAAATATCTTAGGTTCCAAGTTTAATGCATTTCCAACCTCTTCTCATAGTTTCTTGGTTATGATTGTATTTTTAAGATCGCTGTGTCTGTCATTCCATACTCTCTTTTATTAGTATTCATATTTTAAAATTATTTATAAGAAATGTATTTATAGATAGTGATGACTAGAGCCCGGAAGTTAGGCAAAATGCCTTTTTTATCTGAATGGATATATTGAAGAAGACAATTTTTATTTTGCCTTTTTTTGCCTATTTTAAGATTTAAAGCCTTTTTTTGCCTTTTTGGTCATTATGAATTTTTTTTTCTGCGATTTAAACATTTTAAAAAGTACATACTGAATTTCCGTACATCGAAGACAAAAGAGGTTGCGGAAATTAAATTACATATTGCCGTCACAAATATCTATTCGAAAGCTTTATGGATTTAACCTCTGTAAATAACAGAACCTACCTTAGTTGAAGGAATGCACAAGCACAAACATAATGAATAGGAGGAAAGAGAGAGGATGAGAGAAGTACGTCTCCTTCCTCACACCCCTTTTGCTGTGACAATGGTGTAGTTACCTGGTATTCCGGATTTAGAAATGATAAGATAATGCAGAGGAAGATTTTCCATAATGAAAAACATTTTTTCTGAGTTGGTCTATGACATTTGATACTTTGAAAAAGCATCTTGTAGCTTCTAACAAGGTATAGTAAGAGTAAGTACACTAATTCTGTGATAAATTGATAATAAAGAAATGAATGAGTATTTAAAATACATATTTTCATTAATAATGAGTGAGATTCCTCTTGGCCTTCACTCCTAATAAATGCCTATTTTAATTACAGTACTGCCTATTTTCAGTATTTCAGGTGCCTTTTTGCCTGCCTATTTTAACCAAAAATAAATGCCTATGCCTAACTTCCGGGCTCTAGTTATAATCATTGGAAGGTTATGAAGATCTTTCCACGTAATTTAATAAAGAAGGGAAACAAAACCCATAAATATGAATTCACAAAGTTGTTCTGAATTGTATTAGCTTTCGTTTAAAAAATAAAAATGACTTGAAATCTGTTAAAATTTAGAGGCTGTAGTAGCACGCAAAATATAACGTCTGGGCTGAGCGATGAGCGACAGGCTGGAACCTGCGAGTGCCGTCACATTGTCGCTTAGGCCTATTGTAGCCAGTCCTCCACATTCCTGCTGCACTCCAGATTAACATTAATGTAAGCGACGTTTCTCTGAAGCTTTTCGCTTATCGCTCATCGCTCGTATCTTACCCGAGGCCTTTTGGTATAGAATCTAATTAGCGGGAGGATTCCAATAGCGGCACCCATCATGATCCTTTTTTCTGGCTATTCGTTCCACCACGGCGAAGATTTATCCCTGAAACAAAACTAACCCAAGTCCCGGAGGAAGTGGCGACGACCATATTGGATCACGAAGTAACAAGAACGCCTCGTTATGAACGGCACGACCCTCGCTCTATCACGACACTAGTCTAATTGTACACGATCTTGTGAGAATTATACTAGAATTCTACGGAATTCGTGAAAGACACCACCAGAGGAATTCCCTCGGGGACTCTTCGTGTGTGTTGCTACTCCCATGGAAGGGGATGTAGTCGAGCCATTCTCGATTTGTACATTGTGTTCACGATATTGAAGACGTTAGCCACTTAGGACACTACACTGTGGGGTCAAACGACGTTTCGTGTTTGAAAAAAGGCTACAGCCTACAAATCTTGACCGATTTCAATACACTTTTTTTTTTAAAATGAAAGCTTTTTATATTTATAATAACCTTGTCGGTCAGGATAACATACCTGAAACTCCATGCTTCTCGCATTGAAGAGTAATGATAGTTGAACTTATTAAATGCGTTAATACGTGGGAATTTTTAAAGGGTTTTAAATTACATTTGTTCTTAACCCTGGAATCACAACGTGGGGTCACCCGTGACCCTGGAATCACAACTTGGGGTCACCCGTGAACCCTGAGTTAACCCTGGAATCACAACGTGGGGTCACCCGTGACCCCTGAGTTCTGAAAATATTTCTTATCTTCTACACATTCCAGCTGTTAAACATGTCCGATCCTCTACCTTCCTCTCCTGACAAGGCGATCATAATACAGAGCCAGGCTATTCTCATTCCTATCCCTGTGAACGTATATAAAGCCTTTGGGTCACGGGCGACCCCAAGTTGTGGTTTATGTAAAATTTTTATTTATCGAATGTAGTATGTCTAACGATATATTATTTTTCAATGAAGATGAAATTCACAATGAGTTGCTTTGGCAAATTGTAGAAGAGAAAAATAGAGAGTTTGGAGAGGTTTTAGATAGTGAAGACAGCGAAATTGGTAAAGCATGTGATACGAGTAAAAAAGTGGATGGCCATATATACCATGTGGTGTAGAAAGAGAGAGGGAAGCTGTAACAGTTTGTGCAAATTGTAGTAAGAGTCTGTGTGCTGAACACAGACAAAGAATATTTCAAAAGTGTATAACTGAATAACAATATTTTTATTTTTTTGATCATTATAATGTGCATACATTCAAGTCTCTATATTTCCCCCCCCCCCTTTTAAACCAATTTTACATATTATAGTATTTTTTATTCTAGCAGTCATAAAGACAAAATGTTATAGGAGAAAAGGTTATATTTAATGTTGATATTCACAGGGCGAATATTCAAATAAACTTATGTTTAAATTTGTGGTATTTTGATGTTTGATTTCCCACTCCCTCATTTTACAATTAAATAAGATATTTGGTTATAAATTGTTATATTATACATGGTAGTCATCTTAAAATACCATTTAAGAAACATAACACCAAATTTGTAAAAGAATTACGAAAAACTAGATTGGGTCTTATATGACCCCACGATGTGAGATTTGTAACAGCTTCATCATGTCTTATATGACCCCACGTTGTAACAGCTTCATCATGTCTTATATGACCCCACGATGTGAGATTTGTAACAGCTTCATCATGTCTTATATGACCACACGTTGTAACAGCTTCATCATGTCTTATATGACCCCACGTTGTAGGATTTGTAACAGCTTTATCATGTCTTATATGACCCCACGTTGTAGGATTTTTAACAGCTTTATCATGTCTTATATGACCCCACGTTGTAGGATTTGTAACAGCTTTATCATGTCTTATATGACCCCACGTTGTAGGATTTGTAACAGCTTTATCATGTCTTATTTGACCCCACGTTGTAGGATTTGTAACAGCTTTATCATGTCTTATATGACCCCACGTTGTAGGATTTGTAACAGCTTTATCATGTCTTATATGACCCCACGTTGTAGGATTTGTAACAGCTTTATCATGTCTTATATGACCCCACGTTGTAGGATTTGTAACAGCTTTATCATGTCTTATATGACCCCACGTTGTAGGATTTGTAACAGCTTTATCATGTCTTATATGACCCCACGTTGTAGGATTTGTAACAGCTTTATCATGTCTTATATGACCCCACGTTGTAGGATTTGTAACAGCTTTATCATGTCTTATATGACCCCACGTTGTAGGATTTGTAACAGCTTTATCATGTCTTATATGACCCCACGTTGTAGGATTTGTAACAGCTTTATCATGTCTTATATGACCCCACGTTGTAGGATTTGTAACAGCTTTATCATGTCTTATATGACCCCACGTTGTAGGATTTGTAACAGCTTTATCATGTCTTATATGACCCCACGTTGTAGGATTTGTAACAGCTTTATCATGTCTTATATGACCCCACGTTGTAGGATTTGTAACAGCTTTATCATGTCTTATATGACCCCACGTTGTAGGATTTGTAACAGCTTTATCATGTCTTATATGACCCCACGTTGTAGGATTTGTAACAGCTTTATCATGTCTTATATGACCCCACGTTGTAGGATTTGTAACAGCTTTATCATGTCTTATATGACCCCACGTTGTAGGATTTGTAACAGCTTTATCATGTCTTATATGACCCCACGTTGTAGGATTTGTAACAGCTTTATCATGTCTTATATGACCCCACGTTGTAGGATTTGTAACAGCTTTATCATGTCTTATATGACCCCACGTTGTAGGATTTGTAACAGCTTTATCATGTCTTATATGACCCCACGTTGTAGGATTTGTAACAGCTTTATCGTGTCTTATATGACCCCACGTTGTGAGATTTGTAGCAGCTTCATCATGTCTTATTTGACCCCACGTTGTAGGATTTGTAACAGCTTTATCGTGTCTTATATGACCCCACGTTGTAGGATGTTTAACAGCTTTATCGTGTCTTATATGACCCCACGTTGTAGGATTTGTAACAGCTTTATCATGTCTTATATGACCCCACGTTGTAGGATTTGTAACAGCTTTATCGTGTCTTATATGACCCCACGTTGTAGGATTTGTAACAGCTTTATCGTGTCTTATATGACCCCACGTTGTGAGATTTGTAACAGCTTTATCGTGTCTTATATGACCCCACGTTGTAGGATTTGTAACAGCTTTATCATGTCTTATATGACCCCACGTTGTAGGATTTGTAACAGCTTTATCATGTCTTATATGACCCCACGTTGTAGGATTTGTAACAGCTTTATCATGTCTTATATGACCCCACGTTGTAGGATTTGTAACAGCTTTATCATGTCTTATATGACCCCACGTTGTAGGATTTGTAACAGCTTTATCATGTCTTATATGACCCCACGTTGTAGGATTTGTAACAGCTTTATCGTGTCTTATATGACCCCACGTTGTAGGATGTTTAACAGCTTTATCGTGTCTTATATGACCCCACGTTGTAGGATTTGTAACAGCTTTATCATGTCTTATATGACCCCACGTTGTAGGATTTGTAACAGCTTTATCATGTCTTATATGACCCCACGTTGTAGGATTTGTAACAGCTTTATCGTGTCTTATATGACCCCACGTTGTAGGATTTGTAACAGCTTTATCATGTCTTATATGACCCCACGTTGTAGGATTTGTAACAGCTTTATCATGTCTTATATGACCCCACGTTGTAGGATTTGTAACAGCTTTATCATGTCTTATATGACCCCACGTTGTAGGATTTGTAACAGCTTTATCGTGTCTTATATGACCCCACGTTGTAGGATGTTTAACAGCTTTATCGTGTCTTATATGACCCCACGTTGTAGGATTTGTAACAGCTTTATCATGTCTTATATGACCCCACGTTGTAGGATTTGTAACAGCTTTATCGTGTCTTATATGACCCCACGTTGTAGGATTTGTAACAGCTTTATCGTGTCTTATATGACCCCACGTTGTGAGATTTGTAACAGCTTCATCATGTCTTATATGACCCCACGTTGTAGGATTTGTAACAGCTTTATCATGTCTTATATGACCCCACGTTGTAGGATTTGTAACAGCTTTATCATGTCTTATATGACCCCACGTTGTAGGATTTGTAACAGCTTTATCATGTCTTATATGACCCCACGTTGTAGGATTTGTAACAGCTTTATCGTGTCTTATATGACCCCACGTTGTAGGATTTGTAACAGCTTTATCGTGTCTTATATGACCCCACGTTGTAGGATTTGTAACAGCTTTATCATGTCTTATATGACCCCACGTTGTAGGATTTGTAACAGCTTCATCGTGTCTTATATGACCCCACGTTGTAGGATTTGTAACAGCTTTATCATGTCTTATATGACCCCACGTTGTATGATTTGTAACAGCTTTATCGTGTCTTATATGACCCCACGTTGTGAGATTTGTAGCAGCTTCATCATGTCTTATTTGACCCCACGTTGTAGGATTTGTAACAGCTTTATCGTGTCTTATATGACCCCACGTTGTAGGATTTGTAACAGCTTCATCATGTCTTATTTGACCCCACGTTGTAGGATTTGTAACAGCTTTATCATGTCTTATATGACCCCACGTTGTAGGATTTGTAACAGCTTCATCGTGTCTTATATGACCCCACGTTGTAGGATTTGTAACAGCTTCATCATGTCTTATTTGACCCCACGTTGTAGGATTTGTAACAGCTTTATCATGTCTTATATGACCCCACGTTGTAACAGCTTCATCATGTCTTATATGACCCCACGTTGTAGGATTTGTAACAGCTTCATCGTGTCTTATATGACCCCACGTTGTGAGATTTGTAACAGCTTCATCATGTCTTATATGACCCCACGTTGTGAGATTTGTAACAGCTTTATCGTGTCTTATATGACCCCACGTTGTAGGATTTGTAACAGCTTTATCGTGTCTTATATGACCCCACGTTGTAGGATTTGTAACAGCTTTATCGTGTCTTATATGACCCCACGTTGTAGGATTTGTAACAGCTTCATCATGTCTTATATGACCCCACGTTGTAGGATTTGTAACAGCTTCATCATGTCTTATATGACCCCACGTTGTGAGATTTGTAACAGCTTCATCATGTTGTGATTCCAGGGTTAAATACCGAGGAAATGGAACGCAGAATCCTAGACAGTGTTCAAGCTGCAAAGTGGGCCTAACGACTTTTCGTGTTTCAAAAAAGGTTACAGCCTCTAAATGTCAACCCATTTCAAAGAAGTTTTTTTTTTAAATGAAAGCTAATAAAATTTAGAACAACTTTGTCTGGGCAGATTTTTGTTTTTTGTTTCCCCTGTTTATTAAACTACGTGTAAATAATTCACGAACTTTTACAATTGAACCTAAAATAATATTTTATTTTTCAACTAACTTAATATCAGCACTGATATCGTTCAAATTAAACATTTAGATCCTGATTAGACGTGGAAGACGTGGAATCTAGAACGAAAAACTAAAATTATTTCGAAAGAAAAAGGTTAAATGTAGTAAAGTACGTAGTTTTTTTTTTAAGAAATATTATTTTTTTCGAAAATGTTGAACACTTATTTATTCTCTATTAAACAATCCGTCGAAAATCGGCCATAAAAACGAATCGAAAACATCCTGCGTACGTTACTAGAAAATGTCATTAGGAAGCTGTAGTCAAAATATGAAGTTGATGGGACAAAAATTGAAGACGTCACTTTATAGCCCGATTTGAAAAACAAAGGTTTGAGAAAACGAGTTTAATGCTCCGAAATTTTCATTTTTTCCCCTATTTAATTATTTTTTCATACTTTCTTGTTGCAAAGATAAAAAAAGGGTTTTAATTTTGAAACCTATTGAAGAAGGACCAAAAAAAAACTAACAATTAAAAAGGGACCAATCGAAGCTCGCTCAAATCAGCATCGCGTTTACTCGGCATACGGACTTAATTCGGAAAATCGTATTTTTTGCATACTTAAAATTTTTTTCTTCACATAAACACTCTTGAATATAATTTTTGATTAGTTAAGGATGAATTTTAGCCCATAAAAAAATTGCAAAAAAAAAAGTTACAAGGTAGTGTTACCCCTTAATATAACTGTATTTTTTATTCAAGTTCGTTAACCAGCAGAATCCTTCAACCGGAACATGGTTTTCGGGGCGAAATTCGCGCGAGAAAAATCGTTGAGCGACATCGTTAAGGCGATATCTGTAACCGTTTAAAAAAAAAAAAAATTATAATAAATTAAAAAAAAAAAAAAAAAAAAAAAAAAAAATTATTAAAAAAAAAAAAAAAAAAAAAAAAAAAATTAGATATATTTTGTACGGTTATATTTAATGTAAGGAATACTTGTAAATAAATATATTTAGGTGTAAGAGTATATATATTCATATATGTGTGTGTGTATGTGTATGAGTGCGCGTGTTTATAAATATTTATATATCTATGGATGTATGTGTATATGTATGTATGTATGTATGTATATGTGTGTATATATGCATGTGTGTATGTGTATGTATATGTATTTATATATATATATATATATATATATATATATATATATATATATATACACATAGAAGTAGCTATAAGTGAAACAGAAAGGAATATACCATCTATTGTTAGCTTTAAATTAATGAGAAAAAATAAATAAGTTGTGTACAGTTATATGTTATTCTAATAAAAAAAAAAAAAAAAAAAAGGAACAGAATGTGCTTACATATTTCATGAGATAAAATCCTAATTTTACTTAAAAGAACAAAAAAGGTTCATAGGACGATTAAAACAGTATGTTGTTCGTCCTTTAATTCATTCCATTCCATTCTTCTTGTAACCGTTTTTGAGGAAATTGAACCGTTTGAAAGAAAATTTGGTTTGGGTCCTTTGAATCATGGGATTTAGTTGAAATATTTTCTGCATGTTCGAAATTCATCCAAACTAAAATGTTTAACTATTGTTTACGTTTAGAGTTAATGAAGGATTAGAATCGACTTATATTGGAAATTGTATGGAAAAAGACTCACTTATTTCAATAAAACTGTATACAATATCCAATGAGTGTAATGAATAACCCAGTTAACATATAAGCAGAAATTGTAGTGTCTAATTTTATTAAATGTTATATAATTAAAACTAGAAATTTATTAAAACAAGACCCTCAACGCATAAAAATATAATATCTGTACTTATTATGTTTACAATAATTGTGATTATTTTCAATATGTTCTTCTGTCACCTTTCGCCCTTGATTCCGAAGTGTCCCCAATCCTTAATCAGAGCAAAAAGTGTGTGTACCTAGTGTGGGAAGGGCAGGAGATCACCATAACTGTGTAAAATTTAATAATGTGTTCAGAATTGCTTATTCACACTAAAGCAAATTTATTGGTTTTGACTTAGAAGTCAGCAAAAAAAAAATAGATTCAAATAATTTGTTTTTCTTAAACAACGAGGTACCATTTTTAAGCTTATTCAATAAGGCAACTTTTGAGGCAGAGGCAAATCGCTAAGTCTACAAATAGCTGATTCAGAAAATATTTAATAAGTTAAGAAAACCCTAATAACAATAGTTCACATCAATATGGCTCTTAATTTAGATGGGATTTAGATTTCAATAACAGGTGTTTCTAATTTGAAATTTAATGAAGATTCTAAAAATGTGGGCGTCATTTAAGATACATTAACTAGAAATCTGTAAAACACAGTTATTCATAAAAAAACCTAATAGTTTTGAAAATCGACAAAAGTTTGAATAGCTGTGCTATATGTTGAGACAGAAGGCTCATTTTTTGCGTCCGTGAACTACAAATGAGGTGCAGAATAACCCCCTAAAGTTATCAATGCGGGACATCCTGTATATAGCAGTCTTCTTGCCTTGGAGTACATAATAAAATTTGGATAGAAATACAGGGAATTTATTAAAGAAGCCGACATTCTTCTTGTCAGCCAAATAGCCACTCTGAAGGAAGTACTGGTCGTTAGAATAAATCAGTTCCCAGCCGGGATTTTAGATGAGAACGGAAAGGAAGCTCTCTTGGTGGAATGAAGGCAAAGTTGCAGAGTCGTGAGCACGCTCTGACTTCTCATTACGGAACGAGTCGAAGGAGGCAAAGATCTATATACCTCTTTGGGAGGGGAGAGCCACCTTCACGCCTAGCTCTATGGAGATAACCTCGTCTTCCTTGCTACCTTCTCATTACGGAAAGAGTCGAAGGAGGCAAAGATCTATATACCTCTTTGGGAAGGGAGAGCCACCTTCACGCCTAGCTCTATGGAGATAACCTCGTCTTCCTTGCTACCTTCTCATTACGGAAAGAGTCGAAGGAGGCAAAGATCTATATGCCTCTTTGGGGAGAGGGAACCACCTTCACGCCTAGCTCTATGGAGATAACCTCGTCTTCCTTGCTACCTTCTCTTTACGGAAAGAGTCGAAGGAGGCAAAGATCTATATGCCTCCTTGGGGAGAGGGAACCACCTTCACGCCTAGCTCTATGGAGATAACCTCGTCTTCCTTGCTACCTTCTCATTACGGAAAGAGTCGAAGGAGGCAAAGATCTATATGCCTCTTTGGGGAGAGGGAACCACCTTCACGCCTAGCTCTATGGAGATAACCTCGTCTTCCTTGCTACCTTCTCTTTACGGAAAGAGTCGAAGGAGGGAAGATCTATATACCTCTTTGGGAAGGGAGAGGGAACCACCTTCACGCCTAGCTTTATGGAGATAACCTCGTCTTCCTTGCTACCTTCTCATTACGGAAAGAGTCGAAGGAGGCAAAGATCTTTATGCCTCTTTGGGGAGAGGGAACCACCTTCACGCCTAGCTCTATGGAGATAACCTCGTCTTCCTTGCTACCTTCTCAATACGGAAAGAGCCGAAGGAGGCAAGATCTATATACCTCTCTGGAGAGAGGGAACCACCTTCATGCCTAGCTCTATGTAGATAACCTCAACTTCGTTGCTACGTTGTCATTGTCTCAAGTCTTATTCCTATCTAATAACACTACGATTTAGAGGAAATTTGTTTGTGTAATCGTTGGTATTCTCCAGATAATTTCTACTTATTCATAACTAAGAATTTTAGGAAGGATTTTCTTCAATTTACAACCCTTCTCTAACCAGGATAGGTGAAATTCCTTTCGGTTATTCAAAAGAAAACACATTATCTCTAGTGAGAATAACCTACTTGTTTGCTTGCATGTAAAGTCCTGGAATAAAAAAGGTTTGTAAAAATATTCCACGTCAGCCAGAGGTCTAAATAGCAAATGTTGAACTCCCAAAATAAATACATAAACTACTAGCTCGGGTCTTTTTGCGAAGACCACATCCAGTTACTTTCGAAGTAGCATTAGTGATTCATAACAGTTACTCGTACTCGCTGATAAACTTACAGGTTCTTTGCTGGTTATCTATTACTACTTGATTCGTTCCCTAATATGATCAAAATCAATTCTCTCAACTACGAAAAAAGTTATTAAGCATTTAAGTTACCTGTTTTGCAGGTTACGAAGGATAACATAAACAATGATATTTGTAAACACACATATTTTATTCTCTCTCTCTTTTTGGATATTTTACATTTATTTAACATTATGGGCATACGTGCAATGCGTTTCCACTTGCTGCACTCGCTCAAGAAGATATCAAAACTCTAGTCAATCCAACTCGCTAAAATTAATAGAATTGTATTAATTTTTCCGAGTAAGAAACCAATCGCTTTTTCTTTGTCAGGAACATCGCGAACTAATTGAAAAAGACCCATTTTTTCTCACTAACATAAGCAGAGCTTTTTCACAAACAAAAGCTAATTCACTGTTGAAGGTTACTTTACTCCCAGCAAGAACCAATACAATTGCCCATCGGAATCCTCCAATAGGAAGGCAAAGGAGTTATGCGCATGCGCTGAATCACTGATACAATCACTACTGCTACTTCAAAAGTAACTGGATGTTGTCTTCGCAAAAAGACCCACTAGCTCTTTGTAATAAGCCTAATGTCGAAAGAATCATTTTGCAAATGGAAGAGCTACTGAGGTATGATTCATTACAATATATCTATGCTATTTGGAGTCCATATCCTTGAAGTCACGACTCCCTTCCTATCGGCCATTCACTAAATTCGCCATTAGAGTTATCAATGGAAGGAGAGTCCATTATAAATAATGCATGATAAAGCTGGAAGGTCGAGGAGAGGCGAGGCGGAGGCGAGGCGGAGGGAGCGAGCGACTCAACACAAAAATAAAGCAACAAGATCAAAGAGGTAGAAGAAGGGGAGTCCCGAAAGTGGTCTGTACAGGTCTCTGTGACGTCATAGCGACCTTGGTGCCCACGCATCGGCCTCCCTTTCTTCGTGAATACATTTGAATATTTTATAACGGTCCATATTGACACTGGATCAAGGTCCCGTCCGGATGGCCCACTTATGGCGTATCAATTGTATCGTCGGGGATAAAAAAAAAAAGGGGTTGACAACCCCTGGAAGTAATCCTTCTTAAAGAAGATTGTTACTAATTACGAGGGAAATATAGGTCTTAACAAGTTGGCTTCGGCACGAAATTTCAGTGGTTCGTCGTAGGCTCGATACGGGACACATGTGTCCCATAAGGATTCCGTCTGCTGTACGGTACGGGACAAATTTATCTCGTAAACATCTGTACATCTCACGAATTCACAAAAGGTTATTGCTTAATATTTTTGTTACTACAGATTATATGATAAGTACTTTGAAGCTATGGGCGTATATAGAAAATAATTTCGGGAGGGGCTGGAAAAATTTCGGGGGGGGTGGGATCATTTCCGGGGTATGGAATACTAAAAATTTAGAGCTTGGTTTTAGGTAACTAAAACGCTATTACACGTAAAATAAAATATTTTTTATGAACTAAGTGATCTTATTTAATTTATTTTTATGGGTTTTACGACAAGTTTTTACCATCAAATCAAAATTTCGGGGGGGGGGGGGGCTGCAGCCCCCCCCTTATATACGCCCATGTTTGAAGCTGGAGTAGGATTAGATTACAAATAAATGAGTACGTAATAATGCAACATAAGAACCCACGTTATATCCTAAAACTTTACAAATATTATATACAGAAATCGTAAGAATCAAGTTAAATATAAAAAAAAAAAAAACTTGTTTAAACAAGTTTCAGCTTTTACAAGCCGTAACGAATAAGTGAAACACAGCAACAATTATGATTCAAATATTTTTTAAAACCTGACTTAATTATTCGATTGGGCTTCATTGTGCATATTAAAAAAATGTAGGCAGAAACCCGGATTCCCTTTATAGTCTGCAAAAAGCGTATATAGGTACGTTTTTAATTTTTTTATTAGGCTGGGTACGGGACACTGGTGAGATGTATTCCTTTATGGAAATATTTTTCGTTCACTTATAACTTTCGCTTTGAAACTCCTGATATTTTTTTAATGCCTTTTTTAATCCTTATATGTTCGATTTCATATTTTTTTGGGATGAGGTTAGCTCAGTGGTAGAGCACTGGACTAATAAGTTGGAGGACCTGAGTTCAAATCCCGAGCAAGCACTAAAGTTTTTTTCTTCTAGTGTCTTTGTTCATGGGTTGAATTCGGCCTCCCTGACCGTCCCTAGGCCAACCCAGCCTTTAATTAATTTAATAATGGGTACCGCGAACGGCCATAGCCACGTTGAATACACCGGTTCCCATAGATCACCAAAGTTAAGCAACGTCGGGCGTGGTCAGTACCTGAATGGGTGACCGACCACGTGCTGTTGGCATTAGAAAAGGGTGGCAACTTGTAGATAGCCGGGTGCTAATAGCCAAATAGTTGATGCACCGTAAAAAAAAATAAAAATAATGGGTACCTTGGGTGCTAATGACTCTAGCAGAGTCGAAGCAGGCAAGGGGAAAATCAGGCGGCCGGAGCATACTATTGACCACACTATCTCCCTAGTGTGCCGTATGGTCATGAATCAGATACCTCTATAGTATCTGCCCCTCAGGGCCCTCGTGGCCTGTTACGGGACTGATTTTTTTTTTTTTTTTTTTGATTGATTCTAGAAAAATAATGAAATATAATATGTAACCAAGCTTAGATGCCTCAGGTCCTCTAAGTGGTGCTATTTGTTTCGAGAGCTGACAAATAAAGTAAAAGCAAGTATTTCTTCATCTCCACTGACAATTTACTTCCTCTGCAATATAAATTCACTTAGATTGAAGGATGTAAACAAATTTCCCCCCCGTCCAAGGTCTCTACTTGACAGATATATTCGACTATTGGTCTACCGAAAACACTTCACGTCCGTCTTCCATTACTCTGTGACTCCACCGACATATTAAAACAGACAACCTCACTATGTCACAAGACGAACCGATATAAACAACCTTCCGGTATAAACAACTCCGCTCGTATCCTCTTGTTTATATTGGATGGATATTTCGAAGAGCTTGACATACGATCTGGCAGCTTCTCCCCTCTCAGGATCATAAATCTCATTTTATTAGGCGGGCGCAATTCTATGCGACCTAAAGACCCCATTCTAAACTTTACGTGCTGTACATGATAAATATTGCTGGCGCTACAAAATAATGCCGCAAAAAAAAATTAACAGCGCAACTTCAAATTAAAAAAAAACTTGTAAGATATGATTAGTTTTTTACATGTCACTTATATCTTCCCAAAATATTAGCCCAAATCTCAAAATACAACCAATTTTTGTAAACGATAGAGTGCGCACAGACAAAACGCAAACATTACTGTCAAACATTTACTGACATTGGCGAACCTTCGGAATGATATGTAGTAACATTTAGGAAATTTAAGCCAGCAAACTATACTGACCTACGTCTTAAGAAAAAAAAAACTATAAAACACGAAGACAGGTATAGTTGGGATTCGGCTAGGAGAAAAACGTCAGACTTTCAAAAAGAGATCTGTATTTTGGACGTTTCGACTGCAACAATGGCAGCCTTCTTCAGCTAAAAAATATATACAACTTATAAGTAAAGAAAATGTACAACTTACAGTTGTACATTTTCTGTACAACCAGTTGTACATTTTCTTTACTTATAAGCTGCATATATTTTTTAGCTGAAGAAGGCTGCCATTGTTGCAGTCGAAACGTCCAAAATACAGATCTCTTTTTGAAAGTCTGACGTTTTTCTCCTAGCCGAATCCCAACTATACCTGTCTTCGTATCTCTAGAGCGGCTAACTATCTCCATCTACACTAAAAACTATAAAACGTTCTTTAATGACCTTTATCAATTCAAATTTATTTAATATTGATTTCTTTGCACCGCAACGATGGCGATTTGCAAATTTCAAGGTGTGTATGGAAACGTCAGCTCTTAAATCTCTAAGTTTTTGAAAAATAACGAATAAATTATAATATTTATAATGATGATTTCAAAAAAGTAGAAATACAACATATATTTTAATCAAAATAAAACTGAAAAATATAATACAGATATAATCCTAATTGAGAAAGAAAACAAACATAAAACAAAAGAGAAAAAATAAAAACAACAAAAGGGTAATTTAGTTAAAATTTGTGATATGTACCTGCATTATATTAGTGTTTAAAAATAGTGTTCAAATTGGATTTAAAAAAAAAAAAAAAAAAAAAATACATACATTTCCATTGAGTCTAAGTACTATTTCACGGCATAATCTTCAGCTACAATTCTCGACTGTTGCACTTTTTATGTATAACTAATTTATACTGGTTCTGTAGCTAAAGCCAGGTTCGAGGCCCGCATGCAACAGGTGGAACTTCCTAACATCTGGGCCCTTAGAAAGAACTCCCTAAATCGGTGATAATGGGCTAGACAGAGAACCCATAAAATAAAATAAAGTTACTTACTGAACCTTATCATTCTAGGAAATGAGCACGGTTAAAGTCAAAATAAAAGAACTCAACCTGATACAGGTGAGACTCGAACCCCCATCTCCCGTCTGGGAATCCAAGGCTTTAACCACTATACCACGGGGAGACTCCTCAGAAGATAATGTTATTTTTGAAAGCCCCAATAAAGCAGGACAGCCTAGAAATCATAATGAATCGATAGTATGTATGTAAAACAGCTGTACATATATACATATATATATATATATATATATATATATATATATATATATATATATATATATATATATTTAATTATATGTTAAAGTTCAATTTTGTTTGATGAATAGGTGTATTATCAGCTAGCAATATAGCAAGGGAATATTGCGTCCGTAATATTGAAAGCATTATAAATAGTTAATGACCCGGAGAAGCAATTAATTTGCGCTCTATGGATCCTCTTCATATTCCATCATATTGCTTAATTATATTTGTATTTAATTATTTAATGGGACTTACTGGTAATTATAAGTTATTTTTAATTTATCTTTATATTTCCAATAAAGGTTCATTAACCTGTGGTAATTCTATACCAAATCTGTTCCCCTGTAATAGGTTTTTTTAATTTGAATAAACACCAAGAAGAATTAAAACGTACAAATTATTTCATATTAGTCAAATACTGAAATAATTACATGAAGCTTTCGAAATATCGCGTAACGAAGAATTAATGCACTAAATGTAACAAATTTCGGAAAAATCATTATCTTTATTGATGGTTCTAATTTGATGAAGATTTAGAAGCTGCAGGTGTTATAAGAAAACAAAGCTTAAGCAAGAAAATAATTAATATTTGTTGTATTTTTACAGTTGGACTCCTCGTCGGTCTTGACAACATACTCGAAACCTCCATGGTATCCTGTTAGGTCTGGATAA
>OX328126.1:96224225-96324225 GCA_946811695.1 Gonocerus acuteangulatus
GTATAGTCATATTGCACATAGAAACTGCTGCGATCATGTATAGTCATATTGTACATAGAAACTGCTGCGATCATGTATAGTCATATTGTACATAGAAACTGCTGCGATCATGTATAGTCATATTGCACATAGAAACTGCTGCGATCATGTATAGTCATATTGTACATAGAAACTGCTGCGATCATGTATAGTCATATTGCACATAGAAACTGCTGCGATCATGTATAGTCATATTGTACATAGAAACTGCTGCGATCATGTATAGTCATATTGCACATAGAAACTGCTGCGATCATGTATAGTCATATTGTACATTGGAACTATTTTCTTCGTTATTTTATATTTTTATTTGTTTGTTCATAAAAATGTATTTTTTTACAATGTTATTTTTACTTTTAGCTGTTAGTTATTCACAAACTTAATTATATAATTAGATAGATACGTACTGTAATGTAATTGGATTGTTAATTATTATGTAACAAATAAATTAAAAAAAATATATTCAAATATAATATGCATATTTTATATTACATTACATTATATTTATTAGCTTTCGTTTATTACGAATACCTTTTAGTTTACTAAGTTTTAGACGAATTTAAATAAATGAAATCTCACGATAACAGGCACTATAAATTTTTAGAAATTTTAATAAATCGGTTGACAGGATTTTGGGACATCTTAAAAACCATTTTAGAGAGAGTATTATAAAATTAAATATAAGAAAATTTAAAATAACCTTAAAAATATAAATAATAACAAAACTCACTTATAATAATAAGAATCACTTGAATTAATAATGAAGATAATAACGAGAATAACTGCCCAGAAAGCTTGGATTAAGCACATATATTAAAAATAACAAACAGTTTTGCTTTTTAAACTTATTTTTCTAAGTATAGATACTTACCTTAGTATAATATATATATTATACCTTAGTATAATAAGTATAATATATATATATATATATATTATACCTTAGTATAATATATATATATATATATATATATATATTCTTGTTTTTTGTAGCCAATAGGTCATAAAAACACACCTTTCACTTCATGTATTTTATTATTTCATTTTACAGGGTGAAAATAATAAAATACATGAAGTGAAAGGTGTGTTTTCATGACCTATTGGCTACAAAAAACAAAAATATTGGAAGTTGGAGGTCAACAATGGAAGAAAAAGTGTATATATATATATATATATATATATATATATATATATATATAAATATATATATATTCTTATTCGCTGTAAAAGCCATTAACTCTCAGTGGGATACTTGTCGATTCTCAGCGGGGACGCTACTTGTCCAAGGTCTGACTGTTTCGGTCTTACAATTGCAGCTAGCACTCAACAGGTCGAAAGGAAAAAAAGATATATATATATATATATATATATATATATATATATATATATATATATATATTTAGCCGAAAATCGCATTAGTATGATTCTGATTTTCAATGTCCTTGATACTTGTCAATAAAATGTGTTTTCTTTCAAACCATGAAATAAAATACCTTGCTGTTGTGGTCCTCCGTAACTATATAAACATTTCATGGAGCCAATCGCCTGCGTTGCGTAGCTCCTTAAATTAATAAATAAATAAATAGAATAAAATAAAAAAAAAAAAAAAATCCAGCCTCATTTCCACAGATTCTAACTTAAACGGACCTCTATAAGCATTTTCAATACTTACATATCTCTCTTGAAAATCTGAAACAGCTTGTTTTTCAGTAAAGCTGCCAATAATATTTGAGCTATGCCTTTTTTTTTTTTTTTTTTTTTTTTTTACGGCGCATCTACATCTAGGTCATTAGCGCCGACATCCAGGGTGCAGCGAGGAATTTTACCAGCGAGCCGTGGGATGATAAAATTCCTGCCGGAGGTTGGGAATCGAACCCACCATCTCCCGCTTATGAATCCAAGGCGCTAGCCATTAGACCACGGGAGACCCCTCGCTATGCCTTCTTATAAACAAATTTTGTGGTAATTCAAAATGTACTTTCACATGGGCTTTCATAAACCTTGCTTGGACACGTGATTTACTCGGTGACCACAATTACTTTTTTTTCCGGTGGTTCTGCATCTATCTTATTATACTAAGAGATCTAATAAGATACATGCAGATATGATAAGATATAGGCTTATATATATATATATATATATATATATATATATATATATATATATATATTTACGATGCATCGACATCTACGCCAGTTGTACCGACATCCAGTGTGCAGCGAGGACTTTTCTCAACGAGCCGTTGAGTAGCCGTACTAACGCACTCCTATCTAATGGAACGACAAGACAGACCTGTATGTGCATGTTGTAACGAGCCATTAACAGTTAAACACATACTTACTGACAGCAGATTACGAGACTTGGCTTAGGACACAGTTTACTAACGCACTCCTATCTAATGGAACGACAAGACAGACCTGTATGTGCATGTTGTAACGAGCCATTAACAGTTAAACACATACTTACTGACAGCAGATTACGAGACTTGGCTTAGGACACAGTTTACTAACGCACTCCTATCTAATGGAACGACAAGACAGACCTGTATGTGCATGTTGCAACGAGACATTAACAGTTAAACACATACTTACTGACAGCAGATTACGAGACTTGGCTTAGGACACAGTTTACTAACGCACTCCTATCTAATGGAACGACAAGACAGACCTGTATGCGCATGTTATAACGAGGCATTAACAGTTAAACACATACTTACTGACTGCAGATTACGAGACTTGGCTTAGGACACAGTTTACTAACGCACTCCTATCTAATGGAACGACAAGACAGACCTGTATGCGCATGTTATAACGAGACATTAACAGTTAAACACATACTTACTGACTGCAGATTACGAGACTTGGCTTAGGACACAGTTTACTAACGCACTCCTATCTAATGGAACGACAAGACAGACCTGTATGCGCATGTTGTAACGAGACATTAACAGTTAAACACATACTTACTGGCTGCAGATTACAAGACTTGGCTTAGGACACAGTTTACTAACGCACTCCTATCTAATGGAACGACAAGACAGACCTGTATGCGCCTGTTATAACGAGACATTAACAGTTAAACACATACTTACTGACTCCAGATTACGAGACTTGGCTTAGGACACAGTTTACTAACGCACTCCTATCTAATGGAACGACAAGACAGACCTGTATGCGCATGTTGTAACGAGACATTAACAGTTAAACACATACTTACTGACTGCAGATTACGAGACTTGGCTTAGGACACAGTTTACTAACGCACTCCTATCTAATGGAACGACAAGACAGACCTGTATGCGCATGTTGTAACGAGGCATTAACAGTTAAACACATACTTACTGACTCCAGATTACGAGACTTGGCTTAGGACACAGTTTACTAACGCACTCCTATCTAATGGAACGACAAGACAGACCTGTATGCGCATGTTGTAACGAGACATTAACAGTTAAACACATACTTACTGGCTGCAGATTACAAGACTTGGCTTAGGACACAGTTTACTAACGCACTCCTATCTAATGGAACGACAAGACAGACCTGTATGCGCATGTTATAACGAGACATTAACAGTTAAACACATACTTACTGACTGCAGATTACGAGACTTGGCTTAGGACACAGTTTACTAACGCACTCCTATCTAATGGAACGACAAGACAGACCTGTATGCGCATGTTGTAACGAGACATTAACAGTTAAACACATACTTACTGACTGCAGATTACGAGACTTGGCTTAGGACACAGTTTACTAACGCACTCCTATCTAATGGAACGACAAGACAGACCTGTATGCGCATGTTGTAACGAGGCATTAACAGTTAAACACATACTTACTGACTCCAGATTACGAGACTTGGCTTAGGACACAGTTTACTAACGCACTCCTATCTAATGGAACGACAAGACAGACCTGTATGCGCATGTTGTAACGAGACATTAACAGTTAAACACATACTTACTGACTGCAGATTACAAGACTTGGCTTAGGACACAGTTTACTAACGCACTCCTATCTAATGGAACGACAAGACAGACCTGTATGCGCATGTTATAACGAGACATTAACAGTTAAACACATACTTACTGACTCCAGATTACGAGACTTGGCTTAGGACACAGTTTACTAACGCACTCCTATCTAATGGAACGACAAGACAGACCTGTATGCGCATGTTGTAACGAGACATTAACAGTTAAACACATACTTACTGGCTGCAGATTACAAGACTTGGCTTAGGACACAGTTTACTAACGCACTCCTATCTAATGGAACGACAAGACAGACCTGTATGCGCCTGTTATAACGAGACATTAACAGTTAAACACATACTTACTGACTCCAGATTACGAGACTTGGCTTAGGACACAGTTTACTAACGCACTCCTATCTAATGGAACGACAAGACAGACCTGTATGCGCATGTTGTAACGAGACATTAACAGTTAAACACATACTTACTGACTGCAGATTACGAGACTTGGCTTAGGACACAGTTTACTAACGCACTCCTATCTAATGGAACGACAAGACAGACCTGTATGCGCATGTTGTAACGAGGCATTAACAGTTAAACACATACTTACTGACTCCAGATTACGAGACTTGGCTTAGGACACAGTTTACTAACGCACTCCTATCTAATGGAACGACAAGACAGACCTGTATGCGCATGTTGTAACGAGACATTAACAGTTAAACACATACTTACTGGCTGCAGATTACAAGACTTGGCTTAGGACACAGTTTACTAACGCACTCCTATCTAATGGAACGACAAGACAGACCTGTATGCGCATGTTATAACGAGACATTAACAGTTAAACACATACTTACTGACTGCAGATTACGAGACTTGGCTTAGGACACAGTTTACTAACGCACTCCTATCTAATGGAACGACAAGACAGACCTGTATGCGCATGTTGTAACGAGACATTAACAGTTAAACACATACTTACTGACTGCAGATTACGAGACTTGGCTTAGGACACAGTTTACTAACGCACTCCTATCTAATGGAACGACAAGACAGACCTGTATGCGCATGTTGTAACGAGGCATTAACAGTTAAACACATACTTACTGACTCCAGATTACGAGACTTGGCTTAGGACACAGTTTACTAACGCACTCCTATCTAATGGAACGACAAGACAGACCTGTATGCGCATGTTGTAACGAGACATTAACAGTTAAACACATACTTACTGGCTGCAGATTACAAGACTTGGCTTAGGACACAGTTTACTAACGCACTCCTATCTAATGGAACGACAAGACAGACCTGTATGCGCATGTTGTAACGAGACATTAACAGTTAAACACATACTTACTGGCTGCAGATTACAAGACTTGGCTTAGGACACAGTTTACTAACGCACTCCTATCTAATGGAACGACAAGACAGACCTGTATGCGCATGTTGTAACGAGACATTAACAGTTAAACACATACTTACTGACTCCAGATTACGAGACAACTTAACAATTCCTCACGACTTACTTGCCGAAAATAGTCCACATATTAACACCATACTAACTCACTTAAAGATAATTAACCTATATTCGAAAATCTAGCCTTATCTCCAATTTACCTCCTAAAGTTAATTTAAAATAATGAACGAAATAGCCTTTATAAAATTATTTACATTTTTGAGAAATTAAGTTAATTAACCTACATTTAAAAATAAAGCCCTATCTCCAAAATAGTCTTACCTCTTCTACCCCCCCCCACTTTTTTCCCCTTCTTCACACTCTATTTAATATCTATTATATTACCGTATTGTTATTGTGAAATATATTATATAAAACATGTTATTGTTATTATTAATTAGCTCACTAATGTACTAGCTATACTCATAAAATGTACCGACTTGTTATATACACAATGTGCAAAAAGTATTTTGTAATATCCTAATGTATGTTAAAGAGCAAGTCGCCAAAAGTTGCGAAACTCTTAATAAATAAATATCAAAAAATATCAAAGAGCCGTGAGGTGAGAATATTCCTGCCGCCCCGGTGGTGATCGAACGCATCATCTAAGGCTCAGATATCTTATTATATCAACTTTTGAAATACAACGATACATAAACCAGATTTTAGGTGCGTCACATAGATACATAAATATTAAAATAAAATATAATAGTAATTCCAAACATTTTAAACCCGATATGGAATACAAAATAATTAATTAGCTCTTTTCAAAGAGAATAGGAAAGTCTTTTTTGTGTAAAATTACGAAGGAAATTGAATCTTTGTACCTTATTAATAATTTCCTCTTTTACTTTCATAAAGTTTTTAATGAAGTTTTCTCTTGTTCCGACCAGTACTTTATTATGGATGAACAGAATTCATGAGAGAAGCAGTGGTGTATTATGCAAGAAGAATTTTCAAAAACACTTATAAACCCGATGGTCTTAATTAAAATAATCGATGGACTATTGAATATATGTATGATGAATATTTTTTGTATAAATACGCATGAAAATAGGGAATTACTTATTTTTCGTAGCAGCAACAACCTTCAAAATGTATCATAAAACCCTTAAAAATGAAATAAATAAGAACACTTAGTTCAGAAAAATATTCTTTTTGTTGGTGTAATAGCGTTTTACTTGGCTCAAACTATTCCAAGATCTAGATTGTTAGTATTGAATACCCCGGAAAGTCCCCCCTCCCTCTAAAATTATTTCCTATATAGGCCCATGTCACACACGATCGGGTCTCCTTTTGTTTATTTATTTATTTTTTTTTTTAATCTCATTTTAATACTCCTTTCCTTGGAGGACCTGAGTTCAAATCCCGAGTAAGCACTAAAGATTTCTATTTCTAGTGTCTTCATTCATGGTTTGAATTCGGCTTCCCTGACCGTCCCTAGGCAAACCCAGCCTATTTAATTATTCAGCCATTAATTTGATAATGGGTACCTTGGGTGCTAATGACTCTAGCAGTCGAAGAAACCACGAGGAAAACCATACGGCCGGAGCATAGTGCTGACCACACTATCTCCCTATTGTGCCGTATGGTCTTGAATCAGATAACTCTATAGTATCTGCCCCTCAGGGCCCTCGTGGCATGTTACGGGACTGATTTTTTTTTTGTTTACTCCTTTCCTTATGATACCTTTCCTATGTTATTTAACGTGTTTGATTTAAATTAATGGGCGTTAAATTTAAATGATAAATTAATAGATCAGTATTCCAGACAATAGAACTATATGTTTATTTATTTATGTAATTCTTTTCTTTTCTTTTTTTTTTTTTTTATGTTAATGGTTTATGGAAACCTTGTCAAAGAGAATACTCGCCTATGAAAGAGGCCTCAGCTGCAGCTAACCAAACAAACCGACTGGTCCTCTACTTAAACACATATTTAACTTGTAGGTTATATTTCTGTTTGAAGGTAGGTTTGCTTTACCTATTCTCACTTCTTGATGTACTAATGGGAAGGAAAGCATTATATGTTGGGGAATCACTTAGAAGAAGCTCTAATGAACTAGTTATGTGTTAGGGGGGAATCTACCCCCAAGAATGGAACTAAAATAAAAGGGAAATAAGAAGTAAGGGAATAGTAGGAATTTGCTTAAGAAGAACAGTAATATATTCGCAAAAATCTATATTTTGGACTTTTTGGGTGCCTATTTTATATATATATATATATATATATATATATATATATATATATATATATATATGCTATTTTTCAAGCTACTTCGCTGGGAATTAAATGTGTTGTTTGTTCGGCATCTGTCTCCAGCGGTCTTGCTCCTCCTGTCATCGCAATATTTCGCCGGATTCCTCTCCGGCTTCTTCAGGCAATCATTCATCCTTGCTGGTTGGTAAGGGATTTTGCTCCTCCTGTCATCGCAATATTTCGCCGGATTCCTCTCCGGCTTCTCCCTTACCAACCAGCAAGGATGAATGATTGCCTGAAGAAGCCGGAGAGGAATCCGGCGAAATATTGCGATGACAGGAGGAGCAAGACCGCTGGAGACAGATGCCGAACAAACAACATATATATATATATATATATATATATATATATATATATATATATATATATATATATTATTCTTGCAGATGACCCAAAATATATCTAAATCCTCTCAGATCTTAGGTGGGGTCGTTAAAGCAATCATCTTATCTTCAAACTAGTTTATTTATTAGGCCCAACATGTTTCCTGCATATTTTCGCACCTCTTCAGGGGCACTTCTTGCTAGGAAGTCCTCTCATCGCCGTGTACTTGCTACGGAATCTGCCTTAAAAAGTTTTAATCTGAGAACTTACCTGAGATCTGAGTTAATTTATATAAATTAATATATATATATATATATATATATATATATATATATATATATATATATATATATTCTTTTTTATCCTAGGAGGCATGAGGTCATTAAAGCAGTCTCCCTTTATTACAACACTTTGTTTATTGGGCCCGACATGTTTCGTGCATCTTTTCTTCGCACCTCTTCAGGGGCACTTCTTGCAAGGAAGTCCTCCCGTTACCAAGTACTCCCTCTGGAGTCAAGCTTAATACTTGGTAACGGGAGGACTTCCTTTCAAGAAGTGCCCCTGAAGAGGTGCGAAGAAAATATGCACGAAACATGTCGGGCCCAATAAATAAAGTGGTGTAATAAAGGAAGACTGCTTTAATGACCCCATGCCTCCTAGGATAAAAAAGAATTTTGATATTTTGGGTCATCTATAAGAATAAATAATATATATATATTATATTATTATATTAGCGGGAGGCGCCTAATAATTTTGACGAGTGAGCCGTGCGAATTCCGATTTTCCGTCGCCTATATCTCTGAAACTATTCAACGCAGAATTATGAAACTTTCCAATTATAGTTACACTTATTAACATAATACTTGTGGAAAATTTCATGAGTTTATCTTTAACTGGTTTAAAGTTCTGAGAGGGTAATCGGCTCAAATTCTTCATGTTCCAATCTTGGAACACAGGTAGGTCTTGATACGAGGAGAGTCACAGTCTGTCTGTCTGTATGTTTTTCCTTATACAAATCCGCGCCATTTGACCAATTTTGACGTAACTTGCTACACATGTAGGTCTTGATAAGGGGTCTGCCATAGACTAAGTCAAAATTGTCAATCAGCTGTCTGTCTGTATGTTTCTTTACAAATCCAAAATGGTGTAGCACGGCACGCCGGGGGACAGTTAGTTACTTATATAAATCTCAAGCGAGGAAAGTGATAAACATAAAATATAATTTCCACTATGATTTAACTTAGATCCTCACCTCAGAAATTTTTATTTATCAGCTAATTACATTTTTTAACTTTGACTAAAATTTTTTTATATTTTTCTAACACTTAAGCTACACCAGACCATGACATCGTAAAAATTTTAGTTATAGAAGATTTGACAAACTAAGTCAAATGGGCTGAGTTAAATGTAACTAAAATTTAAAGTCTAGCAGCTTCAAGATTACAAGTGATGACAAGCCCTTGTTGTAATAGGGTTAATAATATGTGGACATATGAATGAAGTTTTATGAGGATGGCCCTGAGGCCTAAACGTCAAGTTAAAAAAATGTAATTAGCTGATAAATAAAAATTGCTGAGGTGATGATCAAATGTTAATTATAGTGAAAATAATTTATGCCTCGGAAATTCCTGTGGATAATCCTTAACATGTCAGTAAAATATAATAATAATTTCAAAATAAAAAATAAATGACTTTGCAGATGGATTTGAGGGTCTTTTAGCACTTTCCTCGGAAGGAAAGTAGCTATTGAGGTTGCACTCATGACGGAATTTTTGAAAAATTTCTTCAAATCTTTATCGATCCTACCTAGTAGACACCGAAAATGACCCCCGTTAAAATTTATATATATATATATATATATATATATATATATATATATATATATATATATATATGAGTGTGTGTGTGTGTGTGTGTCTGTTAACACGATAGCGGCCAGAGTTTTTGTTTTGTCGTCACTAAACTTGGTATATAGCATTCAATTAGTAAACGATTGAACGAGTTCGTTAACCATTAAAGTCGGTCCACCGGAAGGGGGGGTTTACCCCGAACCCAAAACACTAATTTGACCACGTCAGCCGTAATATTTGTTATATTTCAATGAAACTTGGTGATAATATAGAGAGAAAAGTGAGATATAAAAATGAACTAAATCGGTTGATAAAGGGGGGGGGGTATTACTCCGGACCCACAATACAAATTTGCCACTACCAGCCGTGATTTTTGGTATATTTCGACGAAACTCTGTATTCGTAGTGGTAATCTACAGGTAAATATGTGTTGTAAAAATAAAATAAATCGGTTCATTAGGAGGGGGGTTTACTCCGGACCCAAATTACTAATATACTCATCCGGTCGTAATTTCTGCTGTATTGTAACGAAACGCGGTATACGTCGTGGGTAACTCATGAGAAAGAAGTGTTGTAAAAATGAGCTGAATCGGTCAATCGGAAAGGGGGGTTTACTTTGTAATATATTTCAATAAAAAAGCCCGCCAGACGTAGGTTCACAAAGCCGCCGCAAGGAGCGCTTTCTACCACTAGAGGGACTGTATCCTGTTCCTGCGTTAGATCCAAACACGATAATATGAGGTTTTTTGTATTTATTACTTAGTGTAGTAGGTACCATGTGTAAACATAACTCTGGAAGCCAATTAATAATTGATCAGTTACTCATTACAAAATTAAAAGAGAACTATTCATGTTTTTATTTTATTTATGTAGGATATTTTAAGCAAATTGTTCTGGAAACCAGTCTACACTACCCAAATTCTGAGGAAAGTGCTTAGTTATGCAGCTCCTGCGTGACGGACTTTTTTACTTTACCCACGCCAGTTACTTTTATTACAGTTATTTATCGTATCATTAAGTTAATAGTTATGAAGAACAGATGTTTAAACTAATAATTAGTTTAAATAAATTATTTATTCAACAAATGTAAACATACTTTTGTAATGCTCTATACGCTACTTCTTCCAATTTCAACACACGACTCAGTTTAATCAAATTCATTATTTGACAACTTCAACACAGCACAACAAACACAACTTTAATGTATCTTATAATCTATAACCTCTTTCATGTATAAACTTTATGTAGCCTAGCAACACCTGTTACAATATTCTAACAAAATATTATGAGGTTATTCTAAAAAGTAACTGGCGTGGGTGAAGTAAAAAAGACCCGGATTTGATGATCATATTATCCCGGTTTCCTTGAATGAAATGAAATCCCATAGCTTAATGGAAGACAGCTAGCCCGAGGGAGGTGTCCTTCAAGATATACCAGCTGATGTATATTATTATTGCTGTAACAGCTGTAGTTCCATTATAGTCGGGATTGGACTTCCGTAATATACTTAAGGAACAAAGCGATGCTCCTGGAATGGTGCTCAGGAATCCGGCACAGTAAGCACTCGGTCACGTTTCGAATAGGAATCAAATAGTACAGAGCCCGATGCGGCCTTCGCTGCCACGCCTTAAAGATAGGATTATTTTATTTAATAACTTCAAGGAGATGTAATAATGGAATTTCATATTCTCATTTCTCAAGGAATGGAGTTATCGAGGTTGCATTCATAAATGAATTTGAAGCATTAGTCCAAATCTTCAATGAGCCTGCCTACTAGATACCGAAAACTCACACACACACACACACACACACACACACATATATAAATATATATATAAGCAATTAGGGATTAGTTGGGATTTGGCTAAGAAAACATCAACACGATTTTTGTAAAAAATCTGTATTTAGGACGTTTGGGCTACTCTTTGGTAGCCTTCCTCAGCTAAAATGACAAAACACAGAAAATACTTAAAAATATAAGAACAATTATGTTGTTACTAAACAGCTAAGTGAACAATAGTTGTATATCTAAAAATTAGTTCTAGAAACTTTTTAAATCTTTAAATTAGTTAAAAAAAATTTAAATGAGGTATGTACAAGTGAATAGACAGTAATAATAATATTAATTAATTTTTAACACTAAATAAGGTACTACAAACCAATGAAGGTGCCGGGAGGCAGAGAAAAACCAAAATTAACACTTAAGTAACAATCGTAAAAATATACAAGAAAACTTCAAGGTAGATAATATATTAATGGAATTTCATATTCTTCTTTCTCAAGGAATGGAGTTATCGAGGTTGCACTTTAAAAAGAATTTTTGAAACATTTTTCCAAATCGTCATCTAGTCTGCCCAGAAGATACCGACAATTTTCATTAATTTTTTAAAAATAAAAATCGGAGGCGCGTGAGCATTAAGGTGTGAGCACTTTACTCTCCGTGCCAAAGGGTCGTGGGTTCGATTCCCAATAGGGGTGATGGCTTTTCTTGAGGAAAAAAAAAGTCATCATCACTATCCTGGCTAGAAAAGGGTGGTAACCTATAGAAAACCCGTCCTAAAATTCGTAGTTAATAATAAATGGGCGTTAAAATGTAATAAATAAATAAAAACAAAAATCAGTCCTGTAACAGGCCACGAGGGCTTACAGAGGCAGATACTGTAGAGGTATCTGATATTTTACTATATGGCACACTAGGGAGATAGGTTGGTCAGTACTATGCTCCGGCCGCCTGATTTCCCCCATTGCAGGAACCCATTTATAAATTTATTAAAGGCTCGATTGGCTAAGGACGGTCAGGGAGGCCGAATTCAACCCACAAACAAATACACTAGAAGATAAAAATCTTTAGTACTATGCTCGGGATTGGAACTCAGGTCCTCCAGCATATTAGTCCAGTGCTCTGATATATGTATATCCACGAAATGTGGTATTTGGCATTACCATAGCAAAGATTGAACCAGTTCATTAACCAGCCAAATCACAGGGGGGGGGATTATACTCTGGCCTCAAATTACTAATTTCTCCAAACCGGTCGCAATGTTTCATAAATTACAACGAAATTTTGTATACGTACTGCTTATCTAAAGAGAAAGGTTTGTTGCAAAACAAAAATGTAAATTCTTTCATTAGGGGAGGGGGGTTTCTTAGGAAACAAGTTATCAATTACCCTGTACCGGTCGTCATTTTTATGCCCTCCGAATAAACTTGCTAGAATAGTGTTGTAAAAAAAATAATCCTTTTCTAGGTAGTTCAAATGTACCGTTTTCAATACAATTTAATACAAAAATATTTAGCGTTATTTGTAAGTTCGTTTTTTAACCAGCAGTATCCGGAAGAGGATGAGAAACACAAGCTCCCATAAGGCTGTAGAATGAAGCATATGAATATGACTTTCTCTTGATGTATTTCTGAAGACAATTATCAATTAGTTCTTTCTGTTTTTTTTTTATGATCTCACGCTCATGCATGAGAAGAATACAACTTTCGCGAGGCAACAGGATGTGTTGTGTTCATGTTACCATTCACAGAGTTAACATTCCTCCAATTTCATCCAAAAGAAAAAAAAAAGTATTTGAAATAAAATTGTCAGAAAGTTACCAACATAATTGTTTCAAAAAAAGGGTGCCTTATATTTAAAAATTCCTCTTTTGGCAGGTAAGTTCGGAAGGCGAGTCCTCTGATAACGTTAATTGTAATCAGAGGATTAGCTCTCAATTTTTAGTAGACAAAATATCCCTACAATAGAAATTGTGTTTCATTTGGCATTGTAAAATGTTTATATTTTTGCTGAAGGTATTATACAAATGAAATTCAAGTTCTGTTGGGCTGTATTGTACAGTTTAAAAGAATCAGACTTAGGAGAGGGTAAAAATGCAGTTTCCAGTCCTCCAAACCGATTTCTTTCAAATTTTGCACAATAACGTATTTTGGTGCACTAAACACAAATACATTAAAAAAAAACGTCGGATTTAAATAGGAAAGAAGTTATTAAGCACTTAAGTTCACTGTTATGCAGGTTATGAGAGCTATTAATTATAGCGAGTTGGATTGACTGGGGTTTTGTTATTTTCTTGAGCGAGCGTAGCGAGCGGAAACGCATAGCACGTATGCCCTTAAGCGACAGGTGAGGATGCCCTTAAAATTAACAATATTTTCGAATAAATGGTTTCTGAACATTTCAAATGAGAGTTCTCTGTTTCCCAATGTTACATATCTGCGCATGCACGTGTTTACAAATACGCTGATGACGCCTAGTTTTATAACCTTCCTAACTTTAGTGCTTAATATTATAATCTATTAATTTTAGCGAGTTTGATTGACTGGGGTTTTGTTATTTTCTTGAGCGAGCGTAGCGAGCGGAAACGCATAGCATGTATGCCTTAAAGTCGTCATTTATGCCTTAAAGTCGTCACAAATTTAGTTGTTTACATTAGCTCTCATAACCTGCATAACAGTGAACTTAAGTGCTTAATAACTTCTTTCCTAGTTAAATCCGACGATTTTTTTTATCGTATTCGTGTTTAGTGCATCAAAATACGTTATTGTGCAAAATTTGAAAGAAATCGGTTTGGAGGGCGTGAAACTGCATTTTTACCTAGGAGAGTAAATAAAATTAGCTCGTGATAATATGCAGAAACTGTAGCAATTTATAAACAATCCATTCGAAGGGTTAATGTTTTAGATCTAGGGCAACGGAATCTGTTGAATCTTAAAACGTTTAGCTTTGTAAAACTAGGATATTGTGAAGTTATTCCAATTATTGTTTTCACTATAACCTTGGAGCACAAAAGATTTTTAAAAAATCTCATAGTTTACTTGATCGCAGAGAGTCAAAAAGGTTGAGGTTAGTTTTCATACAAAACTGCAGCTTGATCCATTTCTAATTAACATGACCCAATTGTACACAGCAGTGAATCAAAAAGCATGCTTGACGCTTTATTTGTTGACAAACTACAAAAGTATAGACCGAGAGCCAGCAACGCACTTTTCATGAACTGTTTTATGCACCCTGAAATTTTGCTATAATATACCTCTTGGGTAGATAAGAAGGTAAATATGTGTTTCCTGGACATACCTTGGAACACCAGGTACTGCGCATAGGGGAAAGGTGCAAAACAATATTACCCAAAAGTAGAGTTTTATTCAGAACCCAACTATTATTAATGAAAAAAAATGGGAAATTAAGGCAATTTTTAAATTAATAATAAATAAGGCAGGCACTTTTAAGGGGGTCAAAATGATAATAATAAAAAAAAATAAGTACCTAGTTTTTATTTTTAATATTAATTGAAGTGCTTTATTCACGCTTCGAATTAAACAGCGTCTTCAGTAAACATATTTGAAAATAATTGCAAAAGGGCAGACACTTTTGTGGGGTATAATTATCAGGAAACATAAAAATAAATGTTGAATATGGTAGACTGCAATACACTGCGCGTAAGAGTGCATGAGGCGACGGCGCAGTGTTGGATGTTTTCTGTGCTCTCATTGGTTCTTGCTCACATGATCTTGTACAGCTGTTCCGGTTTTAATGGCAGAGCGAATAAAACTCTCATTTAATATTAGAATAAAAACAATTATTTTATATTTTTTTTTTACGTGTTTACCCCTTAAAAGTGGCAGCCATATTTATTATTCGTTGTAAAATTGTCTTAATTTTACATTAAATATAGTTGGCTTCTAAATAAAACTCTATTTTTGGGAAATATTTTTTTGTGCCTTTCCCCTATGCGCAGTACCTGGTGTTCCAAGGTATGTCCAGCCTACACATATATATCTTCTTATATATCCAAGATGTACATTATAGCAAAATTTCAAGATGCATAAAACACTTCATGAAAAGTACGTTGCTGGCTCTCGGACTATTATATTTGCAAATGTATTGTTGTTCAACAGAAGTGTCGACTAACAATCTGAAAACGGAGCATACATTTTCCAACACGCAACTATTCAAGTGGTATTCTTTCGAGAATAAGAATTAGTGGTCCACTTCGGGCGTAGACACTACCTGAATGGGTGACCGTCCACGTGCTTTTGGCATTATAAAATGGTGGCAACCTATAGATAGCCCGGTATTAATAGCTCAAATGTTAAAAAAAAAAACGTATAAAAAAATGTAGTAAAAATAAGACAAATCTCAACCATATATACTTATTTAAGTATATAATATAATTCGCAGGGCGAAAGTTACGCATGTAACTTTCGCCCTGCGACGAGCTGAGTGTCCTCCTGTAACAATCCACAATATCCCAATACCCCAATCTAACGAGGTTCGATATTTGGGATTCCACCTCGAAAAGCGACTTACCTGGAAAACGCACATAAAACACAAGAGACAAGAACTGAACAAACGCTTCGGACTTCTCCGACGACTAATTGGACTCAAATCAAAACTAGTCACAAAAAACAAACTGTCAATATACAATAAGACCGATATGGACATACGGGATAGAACTATGGGGATCAGCTAAGCCATCAAATATAAACATTATCCAACGTTTTCAATCCAAAGTCCTCCGTAAAATCCTTAACGCTCCTTTCTACGTTTCAAACCTAACCATCCACCGAGACACTGATATACCCTTTGTCCATGATTTAGCCAAATCCCGTTTCCTGACCTTTTTCTCTAAACTCCCAGCCCACCCCAATCCTCTTGGCAGATCCCTCTCTTCCAATGTTATTCCTGATAATCCTCCTCGACGCCTTCGCCGCCATTGGCCACGAGACAATTTACTACTGGTTAATTAGCCTGCCTTATAAAATAATGTAAATAGTATAAAAAAGAGACCAAGTTTTAATTAAAATAAGAAATACCATAACTTTCATTGGGAGTGGCAGTAATGTCTGCCTTCTCCTCTCATCTCATTCACTGTGTTTTATGTATATTTTGACCATATTTACTTATTGTACATAACTGTACAGATTGTAAATTACCAATAAATATCAATTAAAAAAAAAAATATACTTATTTAAGAAGTCATACCAAAGTAGTTACTCTGTTTATTATTGTTTGGTTGAGTATAATGCTTATTTTTTCCGATGGTTTCATTCGATAATACTGGAATAATATTATGAAAATTTACAAACTTGTATACAGGTAATGTTTGCCTTAGTTTAACTAGTGAAGTCAGTATTTTAGTTCCTCAAGAAGCAACTTGTATACAGGGAATGGTTGCCTTAGTTTAACTAGTGAAGTCAGTATTTTAGTTCCTCAAGAAGCAACTTGTATACAGGTAATGTTTGCCTTAGTTTAACTAGTGAAGTCAGTATTTTAGTTCCTCAAGAAGCAAAGAGGCGTCCGACTTTGATATGAATAACGTTTTATTTTTAAGCAGTCAGGGAATAGTTTGGATTCGGCTAGGAAAACATCAATACGATTTTTGTAAAAATCTGTATTCAGGACGTTTCGGCTACTCTTTGGTAGCCTTCGTCAGCAATGAAGGTGCCGAGAGGCAGAGAAAGACTATATTTGATATAACCTACTTGACATTGATTTTTTTTTAAATAGAATTTATCTGTAAAATTATTATTATAGTAAAAGAAAATATAGTAAGATACAGTAAGTACTGTGCTTCTAGAACGAACCTTCACAAGGCCAGGTAGTCATGTAAGAGGTATGGACCCTTGCAACGGTGAAATATTTGGGATCATAAATTATTTCATGAAAGGTCTAACCAAAATTGTAAATGTTTCTATATCAACCTTTCCAACATTAGGGATAAGAACGGAATCGCGCTAAGATTATGCAGTTCCTGCGAGTCGGACTCTTTTAGAGTTCCTGCACTTCGTTTTCGACTTCAAGTTTGCAGTGCAGGAACCCTTTATAAGACAGCAGGCATTGGACGCCTAAAGATGCAGAATGTACCCCCAGAACAGAATCCAAACACTTCAAAATAAAATGCCACGAAAATTTGACACTGTAAAATAGAGTTAACTCACTCGACTTTAGGATGTCTCACCCTATAATTGGTTGACGGAACCCTACTCGGGAAAAAGTAAAATTTCATTTTTCTCTCCGTGTGTAATCCTAGATTTGTTGACAAACAAGCTTAGAGCGACGAAGACCTCGCATTCCTTCTACCTTTATAAGGAAAGCTTAAAGGTCAGATGGATTCTCTAAGAGCCTGGCCTTGCTTGAAGTATGTGTCTGTAGTAATTGCCTGAACTAGTAGTTCTAACTCACGGATCTACATAGATCCACTCTCAAGAGTCGGGTATCTAAGTAGGTTCCCATGATTCGAGTCCTTGACCGGGTGCCGCACCCGTCTTTATTAACAATAGACTACAATCACAAGCTCTTTAGATCATAAATTATCCTCAAGAAGAAAAACAAAGTTATTAGAACAATTAAAAAGTCCCATTTCCTCATTCAACTTAAGTTATGAACAGATGAAGGGCAACATGCTATATTCAAATATATATATATATATATATATATATATATATATATATATATATATATATATATATATATATATATATACACTTTATTGGTAGAACATCTGAACATATAGAATATAGGTGATGCCATTTACAAGTGTGCTTTTTAATTGCATTTAAGAGTGAAATAAGTAATTTAGTAAAACAACTTAAGAAAAAGATACTTTGCTTAGGATACTGTCAGATTCCTCCTGCGGCGCACAGTGGTCAAAAATAGTCAAAAAGCGCTCAAAACTTTGATTTTTTGAAGTATTTTCTCCGAACATTTTGGCCTTAAATATATGTTAATGACCTCCTGAGAGTGTTATTTCTTGAGTTTTAGGCCCCCACCGTTGATTGCAGGATGGTGGTTAATCATTGAAGTACAAGAAACGTAGAAAATTCCCAAATCCTCATGTACCAAAATCGTTCCTGCAACTCTACTTGTTCAGACCAATAAGATTGACGCATTTTTTTCTTGTTTTAATGGGATGTTCGAAGCCCAAAAAAAATTTTTTTTTTTTATTTTTAGAATCGTCGACGTGGACGGGTATACTTAAAAAGTAGAAAAATTACACGTATCAAATTTCGATTTGTCTTATACTTTTTGCGTCTCTCTAATTACGGACTTACATTTTCCGTGGACATGTATAGAAACAGCCCAGACCGAAATTGGCTGCATAAATTTGCCTATTTCGGTGCTAGACGTGAACGAACTCGGTAAGACAGAAGCGCGTTATCTCTATTTAAACAGTCGAATCAAAGAGAAGATGGATTTTTTTTTTGCAGTACTCAAGTCAGTGTTGACTGCAAAAAATGTCTGAAGTGATCCGAGTGAAAAATCGTGTCCTACTTGAAATATTTAATTTCAGGTTTCTAAATCAACAATATCACATGTTATTGAGTTTTGAGCGCATTTGGGCGGGTTTTGACCACTGTGCGGCGCCTTGAAGTTTCTTCTCTTTTTATTTTATATTTTTCACTAGAGTTAAAACGCTACCCATAGGAGCTTCTATTCCTTTACTAATGGCACTAAGGATTTAAACCGCAGATGACGCGGTTCCTGCGAGTTGGCCGTTTTTAAATGCTTTTAAATGTTTTCGCTGGAACCTTATTCTTTTAATTGAACAGAAGAGATAATATTCAAGTATTCCTGCTCGATGATTTCCGCTGTGCCCTCCTGCATCAGGTACTTCGGCTTTTCCCTTACGATGGAGTCACCTGTTTGCCTGCTGTTGATTGGTTGAAATCTTCTCACTCTTTTTCAACACCTTGTGTGGCCTAGAATAGGTTCCCGGACTGCGTCCTCGCGGAGGAAGATGTGGGCGCAGGTGGATAGGTCATTTCGCTGGAACGTTTTCCATACTGAAGATCGAGGTTCTGTTGGCTTTAAGCGTGACAGGTCGTCCTTCGAAGCTTGGAGGGTGACACAGGGATCAGGAGATCCGTGTTAGCCAAGAAAATCTCCGGGACGGCGAAGCTTATGGCTTCATAAGACTTGAAACTGATGCTAATTCACAACAACATAGACCATTCGATTAACTATTAAGTGATCGCTTAAACTCTTAGGGTGCGTTTACATCTGACAGTTCTCGCAGGAAATATATCTCAGGTGTCGGATAGATATTCTCTTGAAGGTTTACATACTGACAGAAATAGCTAGAGATATGTCATAGATATGTACACGACAGTTCCAGAGGTCAGTCATTGATCATGGTGCAGATTAGATTCCTGTTTTGGAGGGCAATAAACAGGCAAGGTTATTACGCCCTTCTGAGTAAATTATTATATGATTCGGATAGATATTCTCTTGAATGTTTACAAACTGACAGAAATAGATAGACATTTATGTCATGGATATGTATACGACAGCTCTGGATCTGTTGAATTCTGCGATAAATGTGAGGCCCGTCATTAGTCATGGCGCAAATAATCAGTGTTTACACCTGATGGTATAGAAGTGTCGACACTTATTGCCCGTGATAGAAATATATATATCAGACATAAATTGTTCGCAGTTTACATTAGTCATAACTTCTGGCTGACATAAATATCCTGCAATAACTATCAGATGTAAACGCACCCTTAGGGTAAGAAAGCAAGTATACACAACGCATGGTTTTGCCGTCTTGTCTTTCCTCATTCTCAACCAACACAGATGAAATATCTCCTTAAGAAATTATTAAGGAGAAATTATGAGGACAGTTCCTAGTAAAATAAATACAAAATGTGTCATAGTCTAAGAATTAGCCTCAACTTATAAAGTAGCTATGAAATACAAAGGGGGTTAGCGTGGAGGGTTAATTGGAACTTCATTATAACAAAATTAATTATTGGAAATGGTTTCCGTTAAAAAGGTCTTTCATAATAAACTGAACAGCCGCTGCTTTGTAGATCAATACAATTATATCCTAAAGAGAACTGAGCAAACATTTACACAATCAAAGCCTGGGACGTACGAGGTAAATTCTCTTTACTCAGAGAAATACACAATCTGTATCGAGAATTTCTAAACAAAACAACATTTTAAGCTTTTCATACAAACGCTTTGATTCCCGGAATGCATTTGAAACATTCATAGAGGAATCATTAGCTCCGGAAAACATTTGATGAATCGGTTCAAAGGAAAATAAAGAGTTATCAAACAGATTGTTACAACTGATATCAAATATCGCATATCCCTTTGGTAGTATGCCTCATAATATTTCACAATATCCTTTCAAATTTAAAGCATATATGCCTGACGTTTACCAGATATCAGAACAGCCTTTTTCAATAGTAGCGAATGTCTGATCTACTTTAGTCACAAACGACGGATTTAGTAATTACGTTTGTCAAAAAACCACTAAAGATTTTTTCTCCTAGTGTCTTTGTTCATGAGTTGAATTCGGCCTCCCTGACCGTTCCTAGGCAAACCTAGCCTTTAATAAATTGATCAATGGGTACCTTCTAATGACTCTAGCAGCCAAGGGGAAAATCAGGCGGCCGGAGCATAGTACTGACCACACTATCTCCCTAGTGTGACGTATGGTCATGAATCAGATACCTCTATAGTATCTGCCCTTCAGGGCCCTCATGACCTGTTACGGAATTTTTTTTGTGTCAAAAAAAATTATGACATATCAACATCGCACTAGGAACCGCATATTTCCCAAGAGAGAGACTCAAAGATAGATAGATAGATATGGAGTTTGGCGCTCTACAACTAGGTTATTTGCGCCTTCCAATATGTTGGTTCGAAAAGTTTGGGTTCTTTTATAAATATTTGCTTTAGGTATTTAATTAAATTTTGAGACGTCTGTGAGTTTGTGAGATAGGTGTAGTTCTTTGCCTGTGTGTAATGGTGTTATGCTTTGTTTAGTTACAAATTGTTAAAAATAATTAGTTAAAGATTATATCATTTATTAGTTAAAGACCATTACAGTCATTATCTTAAAATCCAATATGGCAATTATAATATAAATCAAGACATATCTTATATATTTTTTTCCCCTTTTTTTATTTATTTTTTTTTTTTTTATATATATATATGTTTTTAATATATTTTATTTACTTATTTATTTTTATTTTTTTATTTTTTATTTATTCTTTTTTTTTCATATATTTTGCAGGAGGTTTGCATCCTTAAGGATGCATCCTTAACGATTTTTGGTTGAATCAGAGAGTGCTTCCTTTAATGATCGTGGCACATGATGTTTTTTAAACAGGTTTTCGTACCGGGGGCATTCTTCAAATATATGGAGAGACTCAAAGAGGTCAAAACAGAACAAACACAAAATTTCACTTTTATGAACCCATAAATTACCAAAATAACAGTGAGTATATACAGGGTGATTCAGGTCTAAGTAGCGAAACTCTAGGGGGGATTGTGGACATAATTTGCAACAAAAAAGTTCATTTGAAGTATGGTCCGATTCCGAAAGGAAAAGGAGCTATGTCCAATTTTCTGGGTTTTTTTAACGTAGTCATGCTTTTTATTGAATAAGAAAGGATTTTCCCAAAACTATTCAAGATAATTAAATTCTAATTATGGCATCATAAAATAAATAAAATTTATTTAAAAAAAAACAACAGTAATTTAATTCACTAGAACCATTATTAAAAGATACTAATAATGCAATAACGCACTTCTCTTTTTATAAAGGAATCAGAGTTTTTTCGCGAATTTTTTTCCTCGGCCCTCTAACAGACTTCAGATTCAATACTTACACGAAAACTTCTACATTTAGTAAGCATGAAATCTGTGCAGATGAAAGGGAGGTTTATTTTTTGTTGGAAATTATGTCTACAATCACCTTCTAGAGTTTCGCTAATTAGACCTGAATCAACCTGTATATATATATATAAAATCAGTCCCGTAACAGGCCACAAGGGCCCAGAGGGGCACATACTGTAGAGGAATCTGATTCTTGACCATACGGCACACTAGGGAGATAGTGTGGTCCCAAAATTCGTCCCAAAATTCGTTGTCAGTAATAAATGGACGTTGAAAGTTAAACAGAAAAATACAAAGCATAGGGATCTTCAAAGATGCCTCAAAATTATCATATTCATAAATAAAATGTCAAAAGGGTTTTTAACAAGTTATGATAAAGAAACGAAAAAAAAAAGGACAAGGAAAAGGCAAAACCTCAAAAGAATTAGTTTGCTTTAGGGAAAATTCTCTTCTTTGGTGATGATAAAACGCTGGCAGGAAATCTACAACATGTTTATGTAATAATTTCCTTCTTTCCTTCATCTTTGTAAAGATTTTTTTTTTTTATTACTGATGTTTTGATAATAGAAAAACTTGTTTATTCTAATAATTAGTATGTATTACAAAAACAATCTACAATCTTCCAAAATTAATTATAGATGTGAATTTCCCTTTTATCCTAGAAATAATTATTTTACTTTTCTGTGTAATATAAGTAAAACATGACCACACGGCACACTGGGGAGATAGTGTGGTCAGTACTATGCTCCGGCCGCCTGATTTTTCCCCTTGGCTGCTTCGACTGCCTAGAGTCATTAGCACCCAAGGTACCCATTATTAAATTAATTAAAGGCTGGGTTGGCCTAGGGACGGTCAGGGAGGCCGAATTCAACCCATGAACGAAGACACCATTAGAAGAAAAAATCTTTAGTACTATGCTCGGGATTTGAACTCAGGCCTCCAGCTTATTAGTCCAGTGCTCTACCACTGAGCTAACCTCGCCCCCGGAAATGTTTAAATAGTGTAAATAACTAAAAACCAATTTAAAATTTCAATCAATGATATGTTTTTGTTTTCATTATACAATTTCCCGCCATTTTACACATAGGTATCGTTTAAATTTCGTTTCTATAGAAATAAGATAGTTTTGATACAAAGAAATTTTTAAGTACATTTACTACATGTGTTGAAAATTTAACATTATCCCTTGTAAAAAATATTAGAATTCACGAAATAAGATAAAATCTCAGCAATGCCCAGCGAGAAAGCCGGATGTCATGGGCTTATGTAGAAAATAAATTCGGAGTGGGCTCTGAAAATTTCGGAGGGCTGAGACCATTTCCGGTGTATGGGTTGGGTTGGGTAGGTAGTTTAAGGGCAGAAAACTGCTTGGTCATCTCCGCCCTTGTTGTGTTTAATTGTGCAAGATTAATGTTAGGATGGAGAGTATTTTCAGTATTATGTGTTTGAGATAGAGTTGTGTTACTAAAGTTGTATTTGGGAGAATCTAAGTTTGGAAAAAAAAGAGAAATTATTGTTGTTATAAAATTGCATGGATATAAGAACCAGATTCACACACACATAAATATATTTGCACTTATATAAATATAGTATACATATATATATGTATAGTGCACAGTACATATATAAATACAGTACAAATAATAAAAAATATATATAATGTAAACATATATTTTGTTTTATTTTATTATTTTTTTATTCATTTTATTTTTTTTTATTTTTTTTATCTATTTTTTTTTATTATTTTTTTTGTTATTTTATTTTGATATTTTTTAAAAATATTTTCTTCTTCTTTTTCCCTTTTTTTTCCTTCTTTTGTTTTAACTTTTTTTTTTTGTATATATATTTTTTTTTCCTCATCTATTTATTTTGATATATACTAGTGATTACACTGTACAACTAACAACTTTCTTGTATTATACTAACAACTTTCTTATATCTTACTATTACTATTATACTAATACTTACTATTACTATTATTTATTATTATTGTTCATAAAGAAAAAAAAAATAAAGAAAAAAAAATAAATAAACAATTAAAAACATACACATACATATACACACATACCTACAAATATTTATCAATTAATTAATATTATATATTTTATAGTAAAAGATATAGCTGCGCCCTTTTTAAAAATTCTACAACAACATCAACTGCTTCACAATCATCCAGCAGAGCTTCCGCCAAGTTTCTTGGTGTATGGAATACTTACAATTTAGATCTTGGAAGAGTTTTGGCCAAATAAAACACGCTGTTACACCCGAAATAGAATATTTTTTGTGAATTAAATGAACTTATTTAATTTATTTTTAAGGGTTTTATGAAATATTTAGCGATCAAATCAAAATTTCGGGGGGGGGGGGGGGCTGCAGCCCCCCCTTATATACGCCCATGCCGGATGTTGCAAAAACTCTCAAATAAATTCAATAATTGTCTGTAACCTTGTTCAAGTTGTATGTGGTCTAGCGTTATATGATAAAACAACACATTGTTAGCAAAGTTTTATCATATAACGCCATTTGCTAGGGGTTTTCAATCCAGCATTCATGTCATCTGATTAACAGGTTAATTGCTAGGGGTTTTCAATCCAGCATTCATGTCATCTGATTAACAGGTTAATTGCTAGGGGTTTTCAATCCAGCATTCATGTCATCTGATTAACAGGTTAATTGCTAGGGGTTTTCAATCCAGCATTCATGTCATCTGATTAACAGGTTAATTGCTAGGGGTTTTCAATCCAGCATTCATGTCATCTGATTAACAGGTTAATTGCTAGGGGTTTTCAATCCAGCATTCACGTCATCTGATTAACAGGTTAATTGCTAGGGGTTTTCAATCCAGCATTCACGTCATCTGATTAACAGGTTAATTGCTAGGGGTTTTCAATCCAGCATTCATGTCATCTGATTAACAGGTTAATTGCTAGGGGTTTTCAATCCAGCATTCATGTCATCTGATTAACAGGTTAATTTGCGGTTCTAAATCCAAATGATTTGTAAGGACGTCGCTAATAAAATTAACTGGACCTCCAGAACGGGGTTCTTCATAAATTCTGCTTTCTCAAACATTAAATGAAGGGTTCGGGGCAAAACAGTGGCAAGCAACATTTTTAATAAAACTTAACTGTAGCTGCTATATGTTGGATATTATGTGGGACTATCGGTTGAAATGGTTAGATGCAACAAGATTAAGTAGCATACAGAGCTTGTAGTCATATTTTAGTAGGATTCACACCATAGGCTGATAGTCCCACATAATATCCAACATATAGCAGCTACAGTTGAGGTTTGTTAAAAATGTTGCTTGGGCATTATTTTGCCCCGACCCCTTCAAATGTTTTTAAACATTTCTGGGCAGACCCTACACTAATATTATTTTCACCATGTACCTACACTATTAAGTTTTATCGTTTCAGGTCTGGCAGATTCGCCACTAGCGAATCCCGTGCATACTTCTAATGCGCACGAACTTATTTACTGGCCTAATGTATAGCCTACAAACGTTAGTGCTCAAAATAAGACGAAAACCCTCCAAAAATATTAGGCGATATATCTCGGACATAGAAAAAATAACAACCATCGACCACAAAATGAGATCGGACCTAGCCGAGCCGACGAAAGCCTAACCATAAAGCGATAAAGAACCGTAACCAACTAATCAGGATTCGAAGCAAGGGGTAAATCATGACGAAACGACGGACAGCCGCTCATTAAAGCAGGATCAGCTATTAATTGTGTTAACGCTTCTGTTTCTGACCGTTTTTCGGACTATCTTTTTATTTGAGAATAAGTAATGGCCTCCTCATGCACGACCTGCACGCTCCGAAGATACCGAGTATTTACCTGGAAGGTATATCGGCTATTTATCAATGGATAATTAGAGGCGTGTCAGCCTCATTCAGTTCGCCATCTTAATGGTCTATGGTGATGGCAGCGAACAAATCCCAAGGGCGAGGATCAAGCTGTGCTCCAACATATGGGAAGATATTGTCTGCACAGGTGTCTACAGGTCGCAAGATTGATACAAAGTTGACATAACTATAAACAAACTGTGATTTTGTCCCTCATAGAGTTGACGCTATACCTGGTGATGGTCCATCCGAGGTAATAATATCCCGAACCCTTGCAAAGCCTCCTCACCCATCAGCATCCCCAGTCAGAACACTTCTTGGTAATGCTCTCAAATATAATGCGTGTTTATACTACCTGAACACCCGTGCTTCATCATAGGACGGTTCCCGTCATACTTTGTTCCTCATCAATTGATAAGTAATCAAAGTATAATAACTGGGGCGCTACGGACCAGCCTCAACAAAAAAAAATAACCTAGAGTTAATATGTTATCTGTAGCTTACCATTAACAGGAATTTAATCAGTATAGGTTAAAATTCGTTGTCAATAATAAATTGGACGTTAAAATTTATAAAGTTATGTTTCTCAGATCTCATTTTGAAACACCTATTATATTTGCGAGCATTACCAAGAAGTGTTCTGACTGGATATGCTGATGGGTAAGGAGGCTGTGCAAGGGTTCGGGATATTATTACCTCGGATGGACCACCACCAGGTATAGTGTAAACTCTATGAGGGACAAAATCACTGTTTATTTCTAGTAATTCAAGGTCTGCCATAATAGTTGAAATTAACCTCAATTAAAAATAATATTATGAAATAGATACAGTACGGTAACAGCTGACCCGTTATCGTCCTAGAAACGTATGCTCCCTAAGCATGCAAGGACTTTTTAAAACCAAAAGAAATTCAAACCCCTCTAAAAAAATTTGAATATCAAAATAACCTTTCTTAGAGAGTGGTTACATCCTAAAGGGAGTGTCAATACAAAATTTCAATTTTTTTTATCGAGTGGTATGGGCTGGGCGATGTTAGGTCAGTGAGTAGACATATTTATTTAAATTTTAACGTCCATTATCATTGACTAAGAATTGTGGGACGGGTTATCAATAGGTTACCACCCTATTGGAGTGGGAACCTCTAATTCTATACAGACAAGTACCTCTTATTCTATTGGATTAGTGGTATGTGACAAATGTACAGTAGAAGATATGTATATGAAGGTCTATTAGTTTTTAGCGTGGTTCCTCCCTCCCTCAATAGGGACGAAACCCACTTAGCAAATAAAATTATAAATAGAAGAAATATGTAATTATAAATAGAAAAAAAATATGTATATATATAAATAAATAAGCAAATATTAATATTGTTATGTAATCTATTATTTGTATTTATACTGCTGTACTGCATATTAGTATTAGTTTAGTAGAAATAGTTGTAGTAGTAAGTAATAAGCAATCACATTAGTAGGAGGGAAAAAAATAGTTCATTGTCATAAATGCTAAATTAGAAGTGCAGCACTGTCCTAAACACAAAATTACAAACCCTTTTACGACATATACACGACTCTCTAACATTACACTTGAGGGCGGTGAAGACTTATGAGGTTGACCTCATGACACAATCCAGAGGTGCCGACAAGAAAACTTCTGAAAGGATTGATTCAGTTGGAACTTGTCTCAGATGTTTGACATTCATCTAATCCAGAATATATACATTTTGGTTGTGTTTGAAGGCAAGAAAGTATTAGAAAAAATGGTAAAAGTGAAGTTTCACGCCCTCCTAACCGATTTCTTTCAAATTTTGTACAACAATGTATTTTGATGTGCAAAACACGAATACGTTAAAAAAAAAACCTTCGCATTTAACTAGAAAAGAAGTTATTAAGCACTAAAGTTCACTGTTAGGAAGGTTATAAAACTAGGCGTCAACAGCGTATTTGTAAACATGCGCATGCGCAGATATGTAACATTGGGAAACAGAACTCTCATTTGAAATGTTCATAAACCATTTATTCAAAAATATTATTCATTTTAAGGGCATCCTCACCTGTCGTCACCTGTCGCTTAAGGGCATACATGCTATGCGTTTCCGCTCGCATAGAATAATAGAATTCTATTAATTTTAGCGAGTTGATTTGACTGGGGTTTTGTTATCTTCTTGAGCGAGCGAAAACGCATAGCATGTATGCCCTAAAATCGTCATTCATGCCTTAAAGTCGTCACAAATTTAGTTGTTTACATTAGCTCTCATAACCTGCATAACAGTGAACTTTAGTGCTTAATAACTTCTTTCCTAGTTAAATGCGAAGGTTTTTTTTTTTAACGTATTCGTGTTAAGTGCATCAAAATACGTTATTGTGCAAAATTTGAAAGAAATCGGTTTGGAGGGCGTGAAACTTCACTTTTACCAAAAAAATTAATAATGTACGTGAAAAGTTTTCAGATCTTGGTATATTTTCTAAAATATCTCGAAAACGGTTGGGAAATCGTGGTAAGTGGAAGGTGACCATTCGAAAGATTACTAATTCTCTACTATAAAAGTTATGATTTTTCGATTGGGCGATATCAATCCGAGAAGTAAGTGCTAAACACTTCAAAATTGTTAATTTTGTTCATTTCAAAGGGGTTTACCTAACTTTTTAAGCGGTTGTTGTTTTTTACATTTACATTTAACAGTTAAATGAGTATATTAGTAAAAGAAGGTAAGAAAATGAGAAACGTTGTTGTAGTGTTCCCAAGAACGAACGTTGAGAAAGCGGATGGAGTATTTTCTGCTCAGGACACAATCAGTTTTCTCTTGTGCCGCTTAAAATCTCATATTAATTCTCTCTGAGACATTATTTTCTTTTTTTTTTTCATGGAAGACCAAAACCTACCAATAACTATTTCTTTTCCTTTACTAATGGCACAATGGATATGAACGGAGCCGCGCTAAGATGACGCAGCTCCTGCGAGTCGGGCTTTTTTTTAAAATAGAAAAAACAATGAGAAAAAAGAATTATATTTTTCTACTCAGAAGATATATTATGCGACACTAACAGAATTGTATCTTCTTCTTTTTTAGCACTTTCCTCCAAAGGAAAGTAGCTATTGAGGTTGGACTCATGACGGAATTTTTGAAAAATTTCTTCAAATCTTTATCGATCCTACCTAGTGGACACCGAAAATGACCCCCGTTAAAATTTATATATATATATATATATATATATATAATATATATATATATATATGCCTGTTAACACGATAGCGGCCAGAGTTTTTGTTTTTTCGTCACGAAACTCGGTATATAGCATTAAATTAGCAAACGATTGAACGAGTTCGTTAACCACCAAAGTCGGTCCACCGGAAGGGGGGGTTTACCCCGAACCCAAAACACTAATTTGACTATGTCAGCCGTAATATTTGTTATATTTCAACGAAACTTGGTATTCGTAGTGGTAATATAGAGAGAAAAGTAAGATATAAAAATGAACTAAATCGGTTCATTAGGAGGGGGGGGAGTTTACTCCGGACCCACAATACCAATTCGCCACTACCAGCCGTGATTTTTGGTATATTTCGACGAAACTCGGTATTCGTAGTGGTAATCTACAGGTAAATATGTGTTGTAAAAATAAACGAAATCGGTTCATTAGAAGGGGGGGTTTACTCAGAACCCAAATTCCTAATATACTCATACCGGTCGTAATTTCTGCTGTATTGTAACGAAACGCGGTATACGTCGTGGGTAACTCATGAGAAAGTGTTGTAAAAATGAGCTGAATCGGTCAATCGGAAAGCGGGGGTTTACTTTGTAATATATTTCAATAAAAAAGCCCGCCAGACGTAGGTTCACAAAGCCGCTAGGAGCGCTTTCTACCACTAGAGTGACTGTATCCTGTTCCTTCCGTTAGATCAAAATACGATAATATGAGGTTTTTTGTATTTATTACGTAGTGTAGTAGGTACCATGTGTAAACATAACTCTGGAAGCAAATTAATAATTGATCAGTTACTCATTACAAATTTAAAAGAGAACTATTCATGTTTTTATTTTATTTATGTAGGATATTTTAAGCAAATTGTTCTGGAAAGCAGTCTACACTACCCAAATTCTGAGGAAAGTGCTTAGTTATGCAGTTCCTGCGTGACGGACTTTTTAAAACCTATATTGCTAAGCTCTGGTCGGTAGTTTTTTCTAGATTTTCCCATTATGGAGAAGGATTCTATTACTTTTTGTTACACTAATAATACCTTGTTATTATTAGCAGGTCCGTGTCCTATCTCCATATTGGTTCATGTAGTGCCAATGATCGGAAGACAATACTATCAGCTATAATAATTCAGAAGTACTAACTACTCACTATTCTATTCGCATTATTTAACCATATTATGATAATATATGCAAACCTTCTAGTAACGCTATGTAAATAGGGCAACAGAAAGGTTCCATTAGGGTTTTACGGTCTCCTTGGAATACTTTGATAAGTCCCAGGGTCAATGATGCATGCTCTTGTTACTAAATTATATCATAATAAATGTATGTATTTGTAAAGCAAAAGAACCTCTAAAAAATCAAACGCTCAATCATTCATTTAGATTTAAAGATGATTTAAAACTCCTAATTGTACTTATTTCTTTAAGATACCTTCTCAGGTAAATTTCATTATATATATATATTTTAGTATATACTAAAAAATGCTTTTACCCAGCTTTTTGGAAAAGTTCCTTACGGCGCTTCATTCTCAGTAAAGGTAGGAAAACCCGCTTAAGATGTTCAACTTAAGAAACGTTCCGATAATCCATCAGTCTCAAAAAACAGATCCTTCAAATTTGTCTGTACACGCTTTATCGCCTAAAAGATGGCCCGATTTTGAGAAAATGTTGGTACAAACATACTTCCAAAACTGAAATTGGTACCGTACTGTTTATATATGCGAATATATTTGCCTGAGAGCGAACAGACAAATATGTAGGTATGAATTTGTCTGTTCGCACTCTTTGGACAAGGTTCGGCCCTTTGGCGTGAGCTAATGTAAATATCCAACTAATTTCACCAGGTTTTAAGCAAATTCACCAGGCTGTAGTACTGTGACTGCATTTTACGGTAAGTTCCTTGGCCTGCAGAATGTTCCCATAGGAACGGTGTTGCAAAATCCAAGTGATAAAATCACAACCATTAAAGTATATAATTAATATTTCTAACTTAATATAACGTTCTGTCCGTCAAAAACTCACGTTGGCCGACTGGGGCAGATACTGCCTCGGTGTCTGATTCTCAGACTGGGATGATATGCCCTTTCGTGTATTCCTTAACATCTTGGCTATGGATGAAGCCGCGTGTGCGTCATCACAAACCCCCTACCTGTGGCGAAAAACCTGGCAAGCTGGGAGAAGCAGTTAAAACGTTTTGGGGATCGGTTACAAACATCCAGGCTCCTTATAATCGTTCCGGGCTCATGGTAAAAATGTCATGGTGCGTCATTGTAAAAATCATGTTTCTGAAGGAAATTAACCAGAATTTCCAATGGGTAAGTTATTTTTTTAGATTAACAAAACAAATGCAATCATAAAATGGAAAAAAAAACAAAATTCTTGGAAAAGTGTTAACTCGTAGTTTACTAATTTTCTACGTATTTTACGACAGGGTCAGACCACCAAGCCACTCAACATCGGAATCCTAGAAAATACTGCGGACAAAGTGTTGAGATATTTCAAAGGAATATCTGATCAATATCAGACCTGACACTTTGACAAGCCGTAAAAAGGAAAGGTCTGTTTTTCACCCTCCGAAGACGGAGATTCCATACAAGTCCTTAAGTAATAAATAAATAAAAAAAAACAAAAAAACTCACCAACCAATTTCTCCTCTCACATTACATTATATATACAATCCGATATAAACATTGAGCAAAAAGTGAAAATACGATTGACAGACTAACGTAGGAAGACAATAAAAAGATTCCTTGAAAGATTTAGTTTGTGGTAGTTAATTGGCGTTGTGGAAGGCTTGGTTGGGTATATTCTATTTAATATATTTATGTTAGGTGGCGAAGGAAAGGCATCCACGCATACCATGGTTAGTCTTGGCATTTCAGGATTGTACGGGGTATTTTTATCTTCACTATCGGTCGATGCTAGCGCGCTCTGTACGTCCGTCGTCGGCAATAATATCTGCAAAGGTATTTTTTACAAAGATCAAAAGTCGGATACCCGAGAACTATTCTGTATAGCTTAAAATAGAAAATCAATCTATTTCGCCTTTAAAAAACGTATTTTTACGGGTTCTGTGTACCGGTTCCCGTAGATCACCGAAGTTAAGCAACGTCGGGCGTGGTCAGTACCTGAATGGGTGACCGACCACGTGCTGTTGGCATTAAAAAAGGGTGGTAACCTGTAGATAGCCCGGCGCTAATAGCCAAATAGTTGATGCACCGTAAAAAAAGAAAAAAAAAAAACTTTACGGGTTCTTATTTGGTAGATGGTCTTGTTTTATAAACTTCATGTACTTTGGGAAGGATGGGACATCGCCATCATGGTGTGAAATTAAAGAATTTGTTCAGAATGACTCCTTCACGCTAAAGCACATTTCTAGGTTTTGATTTAGAAATCAGAAAACAATAGTTTGAAATAGATTTTTCTCTTAAACTACGAAGGTACAATTTTGAAGCTTATTAAATAATGCAACTTTTTAGACTTAGAGGCAAACCTCTAAGTCTAAAAATAGATGATTAAGAAAATATTGAATAATTTAATAAAACCCTAATATTAAACATTATATGCCTTTTAATATAGCTCTTAATTTACATGACAATATTTCAATGACGGGTGTTTCTTATTGGAAATTTAATGTAGATTCTTAAAATGTGGTCTTTATTTACGATACAGTGATCACAAATTCCGTAGCCTAAGTTTTTCTTTAAAAAAGCCAGCAGTTTTTAAAAAAGACAAACGTTTGAGTAGTTCCTCTACGTTTTCAGATAGAACGCTAATTTTTGCGTCCCTGAACTACAAATGGGATCCAGAATAAACCCCTGAAAATATGACATCGCAATGTGGGACACCCTGTATATTGTACAATTAATAACTAAAACTATTTAAGCAATTGAGTAAAAATACCGTTTTTGAGCAAATAAAAAAAATAAAATTTATTTACCTTCCATTGGTGGCATTTACAATCAGAGAATAATAAAGGTAGAATTTAAGAAGCACTCACCTGCAAATTAAAAAAAAGATATATTAATTTGATATTATTTGAATAAATAAACCTTAAAACAAACATTTTCAATTATTTAACCATTACTTCCCATGACGGTAAAAATGCAGTTTCACGCTCTCCAAACCGATTTCTTTCAAATTTTGCACAATAACGTATTTTGGTGCACTAAACACGAATACGATAAAAAAAAATCGTCGGATTTAACTAGGAAAGAAGTTATTAAGCACTTAAGTTCACTGTTATGCAGGTAATGAGAGCTAATGTAAACAACTAAATTTGTGACGACTTTAAGGCATAAATGACGACTTTAAGGCATGAATGACGATTTTAAGGCATACATGCTATGCGTTTCCGCTCGCTACGCTCGCTCAAGAAAATAACAAAACCCCAGTCAATCCAACTCGCTAAAATTAATAGAATATAATATTAAGCACTAAAGTTAGGAAAGTTATAAAACTAGGCGTCATTAGCGTATTTGTAAACACGCGCATGCGCAGATATGTAACATTGGGAAACAGAGAACTCTCATTTGAAATGTTCAGAAACCATTTATTCGAAAATATTGTCAATTTTAAGGGCTACGTCATCTGTCGCTTAAGGACATACGTGCTATGCGTTTCCGCTCGCTACGCTCGCTCAAGAAAATAACAAAACCCCAGTCAATCCAACTCGCTATAATTAATAGCTCTCATAACCTGCATAACAGTGAACTTAAGTGCTTAATAACTTCTTTCCTAGTTAAATCCGACGTTTTTTTTTATCGTATTCGTGTTTAGTGCGCCAAAATACGTTATTGTGCAAAATTTGAAAGAAATCGGTTTCGAGGGCGTGAAACTTCACTTTTACCCCCATGACTTATATACAAACACTACTTTTTATGCAAAATAGAACATATGCAGTAAAAATCATGAAATGTAACTTTTGTTCGAAAGAAAAATTCCCACATTTATTTTGTGTGACAGTTTCTAGAAATACCACAATTTAACTTAATCCTTATTTTAAGTTTGAAATTGGAAATTTAAATGCCATTTTTAAATGACCCATGTATTTATTTTTACATGTCATTTTGTTTTTATTCCTATAATATTTTATGGATGCAATTTTTGTTTTGTTTTTTATTTTATACAGTGGAACATGGATAATTCGAACTTCGATAATTCGAAATCGTGGTTAATTCGAATAAAATTTTGGACAATTCGAATTTTTGACGAGTCTTTACCTCCAATGGGAGATGTTCGATCTTAAATCTCGTGAAAATATTCTTTACTCGGGTAAACAGGATAGTAAGATACGGATGTAACAATGATACGGATGATGCAAAGTGGTGGGTCGCGCTGCCTCCCTTCCAGGGGTTGTAGTTACATACACCATCCTCTCGTTTTATCCTAGAATTCCCTTCCACCATCCTTCCCATCTCATTTCTTATTCAGTTATAAGTCAGTCAGTACCTAGATCTGTTGTATTGTTAGTTCTTTGAATTTCTTGTGTACAGTGCAGTTCTGTGAGTTTTTGATTTAGGATGTCGAAGCCTAGAAGTTGTAAAACTTTAACGTTGTCAGAGAAAATAGCTGCGATTAAAGAAGTTGAAAAAGGAATAAAGAAAAAATCTGAAATTGCCAAGGAATTCCTCCTAATACTTTACCAACTTACCTGAAAAATAAAGAAAAAATTCTTGGCCATGAAAATGTCTTTTTTCAAAACAATAGAATTTTATTTTTACTTTTTTGATAAATTATTTATTACTTATGTACGTAATCATCAATTTATGAAATGTTTGTTTTTCTTTAAATAAAATGTATGTATTTTTTTAATTTAAAAAATGTGAAAATATGAAAATCGATGTTTTACCCCTTTATGTTCACAAACTTTTTTAATTCGAATTTTGGATAATTCTAACTTTTTTATCGGTCCCTAGAGGTTCGAATTATCGGTCCCTAGAGGTTCGAATTATCGGTCCCTAGAGGTTCGAATTATCGGTCCCTAGAGGTTCGAATTATCGGTCCCTAGAGGTTCGAATTATCGGTCCCTAGAGGTTCGAATTATCGGTCCCTAGAGGTTCGAATTATCGGTCCCTAGAGGTTCGAATTATCGGTCCCTAGAGGTTCGAATTATCGGTCCCTAGAGGTTCGAATTATCCAAGTTCTACTGTATATTGTTACATATTTACCTATATAGATTTATTTTATACATTATGTTAGTGTTTTTTTGTCAGGAAGTATGGAGAATGAGTCTCACTGAAAATACCTAATACTCAAATTTTCTTTTTTTTCTCTTTAAAATGAAAATTGATCACCATCCTTTTGACCCTATTTTCAAATAAAAGCTGAGAATAAAGAATCGTCACGCGCAGAAGCTTCGACAAGTGACTGCCATTCCATAACTTAACACATGTCTGAGGTTATTTGGTGTTGAGACCACTGGGTTGTTATAGCCTGTTCAAATAAACCCAGAAGTCCAATTGCGCATGCGCGAACGTCGGCGGGAATTTCTCCCTGCAGGCCTGCCATTTACTTTACTATTTCAATTAAGAACTCGGTACGTGACACTCAACAAAACCTGATTATGTCTCGCTTATGACTAGCGAAGGCTAAGTTGTCAGATAAGGGAGTTAATGTTTAATATTTATCAATACTTAGCCAAAGCTAAGGCTAAAAAAGTTTTAAATTTCATAGTGATAAGGTTGATTGAGAGAATTTTTCCCGCCAATTTTCTACCGGGAATATAGGCCACGCCCTTTTCCCTCCACCTAACCATCTATTTGAACAGGCAACGTTATAGTCTAAATGGTTTTAGCCTTAGCTTTGGCTAAGTATTGATAAATATTAAACACTATCTCCCTTGCCTGACCTATCAAAGGCTTCCCTAGTCTTAAACGAGACATAATCAGTTTTTATTGGGTTTAATGTAACGTGTTGTTCTTTGAAATAGTAATGATAATGGTAGACCCGTCGGGAGTAATTACCGTAGAATTTGGCGCATGAGTAATTTAAACTATTCCATCTAACTGAACGGTTTACACGTAAAATTGACACAATTAGCTGGATCTCACCCAGAGGTTGGGTAGGAAATATGCAATATGAATCGCTATGTAATTGTACAATTTTCAATGGATTCTTGTAATTGTCTTAAAAGCTGCTATTTGCTTTACTGTGCAATAACAGGATATATTATAATAAGCACAAAGCAATCCATGATTGTTATTGTCATGTCTGTACATTTACTGGCGAACCTAACACTTTAAATTATTGTTATCATTCACCAAAAACATCCGCCATTAGAAACGGCAATACCCAACAGCCCCCCCCCCCACGAACCTTACAACGTGATCCAGTGGGCTGTGGACTTGTAGGAAGGGATTATTAAAACGTGACCGACTGGCAACACTGACAGGTTGACAGCTAGCAGTCTGTTTTATTGGCAAGCCTGCTCCTGACAGCTAGTTCAAAGGAACGACTCCACGGACCAGCTCCTTATCTTAAGCCAATCTTCTAAGTCCAACTTGAACACCAAAGACACCGGAAACCAATGGAAAACGCAAAAATACTATTATCTGGATTCTTTGTAGCTTTGTTGGGTCAATATAATTTCTTGCAGTGTCATATTGATGAAGTTTCAATCAGTTAGGAAATACACATATTGAGAAACCATTGCATCTCTAAAGTGGTTACCGGACAGCTAAACGTCAAAAATTCACCAATATTGTATAGTTTGACGAAAAAATACTTGAAAAAAATAAATAAGTGAATCTCTGTGTATTTTCTCAGAATGTTCATACTGTCACATGGTTCTTTTCTTATTAACAAGGTCCGAATTTCCTTTTAGGAAATTTCGCACTAGTATTTCTAAAGTGACACAACTCAAAGTAAAACTCACCTCAAAATGTGTCACTCTTGCCTATGTAGAGGGAATAGCATTAAGACAGGAAGAGTGACACAAGTGCCCTCTGCTCAACAAGCTCTGAAGCTAGGTACATACAGTTTTGATGGTTGATAAAGAGATATTTACCAATGTCTTTCACAGTCAGAACTCAAAACACTGCTTTTTAGCACTTTCCTCCGAAGGAAAGTAGCTATTGAGGTAACTCATGACGGAATTTTTGAAAAATTTCTTCAGATCTTTATCCATCCTACCTAGTAGACACCGAAAATGACCCCCGTTAAAATTTATATATATATATATATATATATATATATATATATATATATATATATATATATATATATGTCTGTTAACACGATAGCGGCCAGAGTTTTTGTTTTTGCGTCACGAAACTTGGTATATAGCATTCAATTAGCAAACGATTGAACGAGTTCGTTAACCGCCAAAGTCGGTCCACCGGAAGGGGGGGTTTACCCCGAACCCAAAGCACTAATTTGACTATGTCAGCCGTAATATTTGTTATATTCCAACGAAACTTGGTATTCGTAGTATTACTATAGAGAAAAAAGTGAGGTATAAAAATGAACTAAATCGGTTCATTAGAAGGGGGGGTTTACTCCAGACCCACAATACCAATTCGCCACTACCAGCCGTGATTTGTGCTATATTTCGACGAAACTCGGTATTCCTAGTGGTAATCTACAGGTAAATATTTGTTGTAAAAATAAACTAAATCGGTTCATTAGAAGGGGGGGTTTACTCCGGACCCAAATTACTAATATACTCATACTGGTCGTAATTTCTGCTGTATTGTAACGAAACTCGGTATTCGTAGTGGTAATCTACAGGTAAATATGTGTTGTAAAAATAAACTAAATCGGTTCATTAGAAGGGAGGGTTTACTCCTGACCCAAATTCTTTTTTTTTTTTTTTTTTTTTTTTTTTTTCCCTTTTTAATGTGCTGTCAACCACTTTGAGGTCATTAAACACAGAGCTAAAGGAAGTAGATTTGATTTCCTGCCAGTATCGCTATTGCGTGAAATTAGCCAGAACGAGTAGGGAAAGAGAACCCCAGACGAGTCACCCAGACGTCACCCCAAGCCACCGACGATCCCGCCCGAACACAGGTAGGAAGGCGACCCCGAAGTGCCTCTAGAGACCCTACTAGGCCCCCGTTCACCTACTCCCGGCCTTGTCTCTTGTTAATTAAGTCCTATTTGTTTTTGTAGACATTTTCATTTTTAATATTTGTCTTTGTTGATTTGAGTTTGTTGTTACATTTGTTAGGGGGTGAAGGATTGGAAGTTTTATACTTTAGATTTAGAGGTTATTTGGTGTTTGTTTTTTTTTTTTTTTTTTTTTTTTTTTTTTTTTTTTGTTTTTTTAAATACTATTTATTAGTCCAGTAGATGTTAAAAATTCAAACAGTTTATCGATCTGGTTGGGACGATCCGCTAGTATTTCGTTAATTGTGTCTGGTAGCTGTGCGTCTCTTCTCGTATTTTTTGCAATCTATTAATAGGTGGTGGACGGTAATTCTTGTATTGCATTCTGCACAAAGTGGTGGGGGGCTTCGAGTCATTAGAAATGAATGGGTTATTTTCGAATGGCCAATTCTGAGGCGAGTGAGGACCCGTTCTTCTTTCTTTGTTGATCGAATAGATGTTTTCCATGGAGTTACTTGCTTTTTTATGCTCCGTAATTTGTTCTCTGTTACAATATCCCAGGTTTGTTGCCACTTTTTAAGAATTCTATGATTCACATAGCTTATTAGATCATTTTGTGGTATCTTGTCGTATTCTATTCCTTCTCTAATCGCCTTTTTAGCTAACTCGTCGACTTTTTCATTGCCCGGTATGCCGCAATGACTGGGAATCCAGACGAACATTACTTTTTGGTTTCTGTAGTATAGCTGCTGGAGGGATTCTATTATTTCTATAATTATTGGATGCTTGGTAAATAGATTATTTATATCTATTAGAGCTGATAGTGAGTCGGTGTATATAGTAGTTTTGTCATATTTTGGGTTTATTATATTAATAGCCCTGACAAGTGCCAGTACTTCGGCTGTGTAGTTGCTGCAGTTAGGTCTTAATGTAAACAGGTATTCCTTGTTTTCTGAATAAATGGCGGCACCAACCCCATTCGTGTCCTTCGAGCCATCAGTGAAAACATCTTGTCCCTCTGGGAGCTCACTTTTTAGTTTTTTGAATTCAGTCTGCAACATAACCGGGTCTGTGTCTTTTTTACAAAATTTGGTAAGAGAGAGGTTTATTTTAGGTACTGTAAATGTCCATGGTGGATTTGAGGCGGAGACGTTGTGTATCAAATTTTGAGTGTCAATGCTTAGTTCGGTGATGATCTCAGTAGTTCTGACAGTGAAGGGCTTTCTATTGTATGGATAGGTAAGATTGGGGTTGCAATTAAGATACTGGTTGAGTGGATGGGGTGTGGCGGCTTTTATTCCGATGAAGTTTGTCAGGAGTATTTGTTGCCGTCGTAAATGAAGTGGAAGCTCCCCTGCTTCAACACAAAGGCTGTTTACTGGGCTTGATCGGTAAGCACCCGTTGAAATACGGATTCCATTGTGGTGAACGGCATCTAGGATTTTTAACGTTCGAGATGATGCGGAGCCGTAAACTGTGCATCCATAGTCAAGGCTGGAGCGAATGTAACTTCTATATAGCATCAGCATGGTTTCTCGGTCAGCTCCCCACGAGTTGGTAGTCATGGTTTTGAGAATATTCATTTTTCTTTGGCACATTGATTTAAGCGATTTTATATGCTGTATCCAAGTTAATGATCTGTCAAAGATAATACCAAGGTATTTAGCCTGCTCACTGATATCTATAGGTTGATTATTTATGAAAAGAGAAAGGTTGTGATTTATTTTTCTTGAGGAAAATAATACTCCAACTGTTTTATTAACTGAAACCGAAAAACCATGATCCGCTAGCCAAGTGCTAACAACGTCTAAAGAATTCTGGACTGAGTGTTGGAGAGTATCTATTGAAACATTGGTAGTGTAGATGACGAGATCGTCAGCATAAATCATGGCTTTGATTGAAGTTGGTATGCATTTCAGCAATTTATTCATTACAACGGAAAAAAGGAATGCACCCAAATTCTTAATATACTCATACCGGTCGTAATTTCTGCTGTATTGTAACGAAACGCGGTAAACGTCGTGGGTAATTCATGAGAAAGAAGTGTTGTAAAAATGAGCTGAATCGGTCAATCGGAAAGCGGGGGTTTAATTTGTAATATATTTCAATCGAAAAGCCCGCCAGATGTAGGTTCACAAAGCCGCCGCAAGGAGCGCTTTCTACCATTAGAGTGACTGTATCCTGTTCGTGCGTTAGATCAAAATACGATAATATGAGGTTTTTAGTATTTATTACGTAGTGTAATAGGTACCATGTGTAAACATAACTCTGGAAGCAAATTAATAATTGATCAGTTACTCATTACAAATTTAAAAGAGAACTATTCATGTTTTTATTTTATTTATGTAGGATATTTTAAGCAAATTGTTCTGGAAAGCAGTCTACACTACCCAAATTCTGAGGAAAGTGCTTAGTTATGCAGCTCCTGCGTGACGGACTTTAAGTAGAAATAAGTAGACTAGTTAGATGCGCCGTAAAAAAAAAAAAGAAAAAAAAAAAAAAAAAAAAAAAAAAAAAAAAAAAAAAAAAAAAAAAGTAGACTAGTTTAAGTAGAAATAATAGTGTGAAAAGTTCTAAAAGGCAATTTAAAAGGCTTATTAAAGGTGACTTTTTAACGTTTAGCTGTTCGGTAACCACTTTAGAGACGCAATGCGTTCACAATCTCTGTATTTCCCAACTTTTATTTGCCGTTTTTTTGTTTTGTTTACATTTTAACCCCCTTAAAAGTGTCTGCATTATTTATTATTCATTTTAAAATGTCCTTAATTTGCAATTTTTTATACATAGATGATAGTTGGCTTCTTAATAAAAGTCTATTTTTGGGCAATATTTTTTTAACCAACTATATTTATATTCTTACGTATCCAAGAGTTTGGGCAAATTTTCAAGGTGCATAAGACAGTTCATGAAAAGTAAGTTACCAGCTCTCCGATTAAATCAACTCCTAGAATTAGTCTATTTAGACCTAAATCACTCTGTATACTTACAAAGGTTACATTTCTTATATACGGAATTATATACAAATTTGAGCAAGCGGGTTTGTTTTTTGATGGATATGGGTCAAGGAACATCGTAATTTCTTGTGAGAACTTTCGGACGCCACCTTAGCATCTAGGTCTAAGAGTAGCAGAGTTGGGCAAACGTTAGCGGTCGCTAATATCTAATACCTTCTCGCTAATTCAGCGGTACTGATAAGAGCCTGCGCTAACGATTAGCGCATAGCGACGGCAGTGCGCTAACGATTAGCGCATAGCGACGGCAGTGCGCTAACGATTAGCGCATAGCGACGGCAGTGCGCTAACGATTAGCGCATAGCGACGGCAGTGCGCTAACGATTAGCGCATAGCGACGGCAGTGCGCTAACGATTAGCGCATAGCGACGGAAGTGCGCTAACGATTAGCGCATAGCGACGGCAGTGCGCTAATCGCTAATTTATTCATGAAATGTTTAAATATCGTGATAGCTAATACCTTTAGCTATAGTTACAACATATTGTCATCTTAAAGTACACTTCCGGTCTGCTCTGAGCCCGGGGGCATGCACCGCAATGTTACATATCTGCGCATGCGCGTGTTTACAAATACGCTGTTTTCGCCTACTTTTATAACCTTCCTAACAGTGAACTTTAGTGCTTAATAACTTCTTTCCTAGTTGAATGCGAACTTTTTCTTTAGCGGATTCGTGTTTAGTACATCAAAATACGTTATTGTACAAAATTTGAAAGAAATCGGTTTGGAGGACGCTAAACTTCAGTTTTACCGAAAGTTATATGCGGTGCAAGCCCCCGGGCTCAGAGCACACCGGGAGTGAACTTTGAGATGACAAAATGTTGTAACTATAGCTAAAGCTATTAGCTATCACGATATTTAAACATTTCATAAATAAATTAGCGATTAGCGCACTGCCGTCGCTATGCGCTAATCGTTAGCGCAGGCTCTTATCAGTAGAGCTAAATTAGCGAGAAGGTATTAGATATTAGCGACCGCTAACGTTTGCCCAACTCTGAAGAGTAGAAAGCCGCTTAAAACGCTGACCATGCTGCACCATCTAATGACTTCTGTGCCTTATTAGACTTCCCTTGTTCCCTTCCTACTCCTGATTACGTTAAATAGAAGCGGTAATGATTGAGTGATGATTTCGGTACGTGAAATCATCGAGAGAGGGAGAGACCAATCTGACGAGTTCATTAGTTTGATTGAAGTTTTGACTCGAGTCTTGTTTTATTTAGATTTTTTTTTACCTTCGGGAATTCTTCCAAAGTGAGAGTCACCATCATCATGAATTCTTCTGATGATCATTAATCACTAGAATTCCAGTGAGTGGCCTCTGCTTTCTGATTCTGACTCACAATGCACAGTGGGCCGTTTCGCAGATCTTAATTACCGGAATAACTCATATTACTACAAAATTGCCTCAGTTCTGAAGGCACCTGAAGAGGATCAACAAAGAAGAGAATATATAATTATTAGAGAAAGAAAGAATAAATAATAGGATTTGTGTAATAGTCGGAGAGCTGGCAACGCACTTTTCATGAAGTGTCTTATGCACCCTGAAAATTTGCTATAATGTACCTTTTGGGTAGATAAGAAGGTATATATTTGTTTCCTGGACATACTTTGGTGCACCAGGTACTGCGCATAGGGAAAAGGTGCAAAACAATTTTGCCTAGAATAGTGTTATATTCAGAAGTCAACTATTATTAATGAAAAAAATTGCAAATTAAGGCAATTTTAAAATTAATAATAAATAAGGCAGGCACTTTTAAGGAGGTTAAAATGTAAATTAAAAAAGTACCTAGTTTTTATTTTTAATATTAAATGAAGTGTTTTATTCGCGATTTAAACAGCGTCTTCATATTTGAAAATAATTACAAAAGGGCAGACACTTTTGTGTTTTTTTTGGTTTTTTTTCTTTCTTTTTTAAGGCGTTTCAACCTTTTAGGATATTAACGCCACAGATGTTAAATAAAGTTTAGAATTTTATTTTATAAATGTATGCTTGTAATAGTTGTTATTAAGGCATTAAGTGTTCAATTATTGTCTTCAAAATAATATATTATGGAATATTAGAATTTTTATACTAAATTTAAATATTAGTTGATAGTTAACCTTAAGCAATGAGTTCTGTTTGTTGCACATAGCCACCACATGCCACAACAATCATAGTTTTTTTACAAGTTGTGTGTATTCTAAAAAATTAAATAAATTTTTGATCTTATTCGGGGCATCATCCATATCTTCACTCAAATTACCCGTGAGCCCAAATAGAGACCTTTCATTCTCGTAGGCACGGCATTCAGTGAAGATATGTTTGATGGAAATTACGACACCACAAGCTGGGCACTCTGGGGCTTCATTCCTCGACATTAGATAAGAGTGTGTCAATCGTGTGTGGCCTTTCCTGAGCCGAGAAAGGACTACTTCTGCTCTCCTATTTTCCGCTATAGAGGAAGTCCTCCAGGGCACAGGGTAAGCCTTTATTTCCCTTAATTTGTTTTCTCTGATAGTATGCCATTTGTGGGGTTTAATTATCAGGAAACGTAAAAATAAATGTTGCCTATGATAGACTGGAATCACTGCGCGTAACCGTAAGACTGAATGAGAGCACCGCGCAGTTGTGGTTATTCTCTGCGCTCTCATTGGTTCTTGCTCACATGATCTTGTACAGCTGTTCTGATATAAATGGCAGCGCGAATAAAACTCTCATTAAATATTAGAAAAAAAAAACAATTATTTTTATTTTTATTTTTTTTTACGTGTTATACCCCTTAAAAGTGTCTGCCATATTTATTATTGATTGTTAAATTTGTCTTAATTTTACATTAAAGATAGTTGGTTCCTGAATAAAACTCTATTTTTGGGAAACATTTTTTGCACCTTTCCCCTATGCGCAGTACCTGGTGTTCCAAGGTATGTCGAGGAAACACATATATACCTTCTTAACTACCCAAGAGCAAAATTTCAAGGTGCATAAAACACTTCATGAAACGTGCGGTTACCGGCTCTTGGACTGTAACTGTTAGTACAAAAACAACCCTTTTCATGTCATAGTTCAAGTAAAAACGTTCTTTTTGTTCAAAAATAAATTTACAAAAATTAGTGAAGATCTGAGGATTAGTAATAGTGTAAAAGTGGAAAAAAGGGCTAACAATTTTATAATTAATTGAGAATGCGTTTTAAAAACAATCTGGTGGATATTGAAATGAATTAACATTTTCAAATAGTTAAGAATTAATTATGGCGTCTGTTAATCGTAAACAGTGAAATTAAAATTTATTCGGAGCCTGGGGATGTAAATTATTCCAAGAGCTTCTAAGTAGCAACTTCCTTTCAGCTTAATGGAATAATTAAGCATTCATGCTTTGTATTAGTATTTTCTGCTTGGATTTTAGTAATTAGGGGTGGTTGTATTGACAGTAGCATCTGGAGAAATAGATTGAATTGTGTGCGCTAATAGTCTTCGCAGCCGATGCACAAAAATTGCAAAAAATAAAAAAATCAGTCCCATAACAGACCACGAGGGCCCTGAGGGGCAGATACTATAGATGTATATGATTCATGACCATACGGCACACTAGGGAGATAGTATGGTCAGTACTAGTACTAGTATGGTTGGCTGGCTGATTTTCCCCTTTACTGCTTCGACTGCTAGAGTCATTAGAACCCAAGGTACCCATTTTCAAATTAATTAAAGGCTGGGTTGGCCTAGGGACGGTCAGGGAGGCCGAATCTAACCCATCTAAGTTGGCACTACTGACAGTAGCATGTACTTTGAGCAGTAGGTAAATATCTTGGCATTATTGATAGTAGCTCCCTTGGTACTATAGACAGTAGGTATCTTGGCAATGCTGATAGGAGCTACATTGGTACATTGGAAGTTGGTAAATGTCATGGCACAATCGATAGTAACTATCTTGGTACTTTAGTCATTAGGTAAACTTGTATAGTGCCTATCTTGGTACTTTGGACAGCAGGTAGATTTCTGAGTATTGTTGATGGCAGGTGTCTTGGCGTTATCGATAACAGCTATTTCGGTACTTTGAACAGAAAGTAAATATCCTGGCATTAATGACAGTATTTACCTTGGTACTTGGGCAGTAGGTAAACATCTTGGCGTTGTTCATAGTAGGTATCTTGGCACTATCGCCAGTAGTAATCATGGTACTTTGAGCAGTAAGTAAATTACTTGGCATTGTTGACAGTATTTACCTTGGTACTTGGGCAGTAGGTAAACATCTTGGCGTTGTTCATAGTAGGTATCTTGGCACTATCGCCAGTAGTAATCATGGTACTTTGAGCAGTAAGTAAATTACTTGGCATTATTGATAGTATGTATCTTGGTACTTGGGCAGTAGGTAAACATCTTGGCGTTGTTCATAGTAGGTATCTTGGCACTATCGCCAGTAGTAATCATGGTACTTTGAGCAGTAAGTAAATTACTTGGCATTATTGATAGTATGTATCTTGGTACTTGGGCAGTAGGTAAACATCTTGGCGTTGTTCATAGTAGGTATCTTGGCACTATCGCCAGTAGTAATCATGGTACTTTGAGCAGTAAGTAAATGTCTTGGCATTATTGATAATAGGTATTTTGGTACTTTTGGCAATAGGTTTCCTGGCATTGTTGATAATAGACATCTTGGCACTATTGATTGAACATATCTTGGTACTTTGGGAGTCGGTAGATGTCATGACACAATCGATAGAAGCTATTTTGATACTTTGGGCATTAGGTAAATATCTTGACGTTATTGATAATAGTTATTTCGGCATTCTTGACAGGAGCTATCTTGGTACTAAAACATGCCATATCTCTGTGGCAGATAAGCTCATTTTTGACATAAGTACTCCTGCTCTCAAACCCTGAACAAGCAGAAATTCACAAATTATAGTCTATCCAACAACTGCATGTAAATTTATTTAAAGCCTTTGCATACTAAAGAATACTTGTTTAAGTATCGGTTACTTCACGTCTTAATGTTATTTTATTCGGTGTACCTTTTCTATGGATGAAAGAACCAAATTAGAAAACCGGGTTGTCCATAAGTCCCTTCCGACAGAAGTAAAGGATCTTCGACTCAACAAACCCCAGGAGACCTATTAGCACTACAAGGTTTAAACAAGATACAAAAAACGGTGTGAGATTAAAGTTCAGCCGAGGAGAAAGAGAGATTGCTGACACCCAGAAGGATTCTCACGTTCAGGTCACTAGGAAGTGAAGGAAAACCTGTTCGCTCTCACTGTTTTAATTCCATGGGAACTCACGGCATGGATTACATTAGCACGGCATATCCACTCCGTCGGGGCCCAGCTAATAATTCAGGAAATTTACGGAAAATCAAGCACGATTTCGAGGAATTCGGAAGTAAACAGATTACAAAATTATTAATGGATCCTGAAAAATTTTGTATATAATGGGTAAAAATAATATCTTTTTCCTTCAATGCCGAGAGATACCAAGAGACTCATTAGAGTTTCTTGGGGTGCTGATTATAAATCTGCTATTATTTTTGGTGTAAAAAATGTATAATGCTAGTTTACTTCAAACGTAAGCATATTTTTGAATTTATTTGACGAAATATAAATTATTGTTCAATGATTGCAGAGATGGGCATAATTTTATTTATAAATAAAAATACGAATTTATTCGTACTTCATATATTTGTGAATACGAATATAAATAAATTCGTACTTCATATATTTGTGAATGCGAATATAAATAAATTCGTATTCATAAGTGTGAATACGAATTTATTTTTATTCACATATATTAAATATAAAAATAAAAATAAAATTTTATTCGCAAATTTTTCTGCGAATAAAAATAAATTCACAGAAAAAATTGTAAATAATCACAAAAAATGTGAATATTTACAAAAAATCAAATGATTACAAAAAAAATCACATTAAAATATACGAATAAAAATTTATTCACACTATAATTTGTGAATAAAACTTTATTCACAATAAAATTCGCAAATAAATCATGAATTAATTCATATACTTTCGTTATATCATCTTAATATGAATTAATTCATGATTTATTTGCAAATTTTATTGTGAATAAATTTTTATTCACAAATTATAATAGGAATAAATTTTTATTCGCATATTTTAATGTGATTTTTTTGTAATCACTTGATTTTTTGTAAATACTCACATTTTTTGTGGTTATTTACAATTTTGTCTGTGAATTTATTTGTATTCGCAGAAAAATTTGCGAATAAAATTTTATTTGTATTTTTATATTTAATATATGCGAATAAAAATAAATTCGTATTCACACTTATGAATACGAATTTATTTATATTCGTATTCACAAATATATGAAGTACGAATTTATTTATTTTCGTATTCACAAATATATGAAGTACGAATAAATTCATATTTTTATTTATAAATAAAATTATGCCCATCTCTGAATGATTGTATTTTTTCTTTAATCTACTCTATAAAACAAATGAATTGGTGGAATAATCATGTCGATATCATTTTCTAAACTCGATATATAAAATAAAGCACTTTCAACCTACTTTATTTTAAGTAAAGATGGAATGGTTGGGATTCGGCTAAAGATACCTCAATATGATTTTGTTTCAGAAAATCTATATTCGGAAGTTTCGGCTACTCATTGGTAGCCTTCGTCAGCAATAGAAATGCCGAGCGGAAGAGGAAGACCAAGGTTGGCAATTAAGTAACCATTGTGAAAGTATTTTATTTTATTTCTCGGCTCCTAAAGCGTATTGGACGGAACGCTCGGACACGTGTCGACTATTTTTCGATACAGAATCACCAGAAAAAAATGGACAAATCGGCGACCCTACCACTGTATACTCCCCTTGTTAGAATATTTGAAGTGTACTTTGGAAGGGTGGTTTTATCCCTTAAACGTGCGATTGAGCCGATATAAAAAAACACATATCGTTTTTTTTTCACTTGTTTGATAAATATACAAAGTTTCCTTGTTAGTTCAGAAAAAAATTGTTTTGGGGGAAATAGCGTTTTAATTGGCTAACTGTTCCAAGTTCTAGATTGTTAGTACTCACCCCCCCCCCCCCCCCCCCCAGTTAATTCCAATATACCCCCCTGTCCTAAAATCGGGCTATTAAATTCTCTAGTAATTTCTCACTAAACAAGTTTTATAAGGACAGAAGATTCATAGATAGGACTACATGAACCACGGATAACCCAGATAATCCTTGTTAGGACTCTTATCACCAAATATACAAAAGAGACAAAATTGTTTAAAAACCTTTCCTGTAAACAATTTAGTAAGCTTTCGAATGGTCACCTTCCACATACCACGATTTCTCACCCGGTTTTGAGATATTTAGTAAAATACACGAATATTCTAAAACAGTCATGGAGATTAATACAATATTTTTTTCAAATACTTTTAGCACTTTCCTCCGAAGGAAAGTAGCTATTGAGGTTGGACTCATGACGGAATTTTTGAAAAATTTCTTCAAATCTTTATATATATATATATATATATATATATATATATATATATATATATATATATGTGTGTGTGTGTGTGTGTCTGTTAACACGATAGCGGCCAGAGTTTTTGTTTTTTCGTCACGAAACTTGGTATATAGCATTCAATTAGCAAACGATTGAACGAGTTCGTTAACCGCCAAAGTCGGTCCACCGGAAGGGGGGGGGGGGTTTACCCCGAACCCAAAACACTTATTTGACTATGTCAGCCGTAATATTTGTTATATTTCAACGAAACTTGGTATTCGTATTGGTGATATAGAGAGAAAAGTGAGATATAAAAATGAACTAAATCGGTTCATTAGGAGGGGGGGTTTACTCCGGACCCACAATACCAATTCGCCACTACCAGCCGTGATTTCGGGTATATTTCGACGAAACTCGGTATTCGTAGTGGTAATCTACAGGTAAATATGTGTTCTAAAAATAAACGAAATCGGTTCATTAGAAGGGGGGGGGGTTTACCCCGGACCCAAATTCCTAATATACTCATACCGGTCGTAATTTCTGCTGTATTGTAACGAAACGCGGTATACGTCGTGGGTACCTCATGAGAAAGAAGTGTTGTAAAAATGAGCTGAATCGGTCAATCGGAAAGCGGGGGTTTAATTTGTAATATTATTTCAATAGAAAAGCCCGTCAGACGTAGGTTCACAAAGCCGCCGCAAGGAGCGCTTTCTACCACTAGAGTGACTGTATCCCGTTCCTGCGTTAGATCAAAATACGATAATATGAGGTTTTTTGTATTTATTACGTAGTGTAATAGGTACCATGTGTAAACATAACTCTGGAAGCAAATTAATAACTGATCAGTTACTCATTACAAATTTAAAAGAGAACTATTCATGTTTTTATTTTATTTATGTAGGATTTCTTAAGCAAATTGTTCTGGAAAGCAGTCTACACTACCCAAATTCTGAGGAAAGTGCTTAGTTATGCAGCTCCTGCGTGACGGACTTTTTTAATTTGATATGTAACCAAAATTTAATCATTATAGTTTGGATGAATTTGAAACATATAGAACATATTTCAATTGAATCTCTCGATTCTAAGTACCTAAAGCGAAAATGAGTTACAAAAATATGTTTTACACTTTTTTCTAAAATCGCCTTAAAATGGTTTTATTCGTTTTCCTACGTTAAGTAACCTATAAACGAGTACCTGGCAGCATATGAACTGAAAAAGCAGTCGAATTTCGCTCCAAATGTCGTGTTGCGGTGAATGGAGTCTGCTGGTTAATGAACTTGACATGTCAATTTAGACGAAAGATTTTTGTACAAAATGTCATCAAATTCGGATCATTTTTGAGAAATAAGAAAAAAAATGAACAATTCAGAACATGAAACTTTAAATTAGTTTCTTTCAGAACTATGTTTTTCGAATCGGATAATACTCTGGCGTCCTTATAATATTTTTGAGTAAAGCACGTTGATATTTTTTCGATCCATTGAATTATAACGGTTTTTTGGCCAATTTTCGGCGGATTATTTAATAGAAAATGAACCATTCACCATTGTCGCAAAAAATAATATTTCTTGAAAATCCTACGTACTTTAATAGATTCAACCTTCTTCATTCGAAATAATTTTAGTTTTTCCTTCTAGATTAAAAATTGCCGCCTGCAGACTATCGCCCGTGAAAATGGGGAGTTTCTGTTCGTCAGACACAGCGCTGCCATTATTTTTTCGAAGATTTGAAACTCCTTTTTTTGGGGTACTTCAACATCCCATATAAACCATGATTTATTTAATATTTCAAGAAAATGACTTTGGTTTGGATCGCACAATGGAGTATTCCCCTTTAAGTTCTTCCTTACTATTTAGTAGTTGGAAATCCCTCCAATAGTTTAGGCCGCGTATCCAGCCTACCGGGAGGGCGAGGTTAGCTCACTGAGCACTGGACTAATATGGTGGAGGACCTGAGTTCAAATCCCTAGCAATCACTTAAGATTTTTATCTTCTAGTGTCTTCGTTCATGGGTTGGATTCGGCCTCCCTCACCGTCCCTATGCCAATCCAGCCGTTAATTAATTTATCAATGGGTACCTTGGTGCTAATGACCCTAGCAGTCGAAGCAGCAAAGGGGGAAATCAGGCGGTCGGAGCATACTACTGACCACACTATCTCCCTAGTGTGCCGTACGGTCATGAATCTGATACCTCTACAGTATCTGCTCTCAGGGCCCTCGTTAAGTGTGTGGTTTGATTTGATCCAGCCTAGCTGTACCAATCTGTTCTCCACCTAATCCACTCCTGTCCATAAAGCGGTCCGTATAGAAGGACAAAGCTCCCTCCCGATAGAAGGAGGGAGTATAGAACTGGTTCCAGTCACGCCGACTGATAACACTAGCCACGACTTCTGCTCCCAGGGGCTTACACGTCTTCAGAGTTCTGGCTCACAATTCCTGTCTTATACACATTCTTCTTGTCCTTTATTCTTCAAAACCACCGTAAAGGTGTCTTTTTGTACATATCTTTTTCTAAAAAATATTTTCACCACAAATCTCGAGATACAAATTAGCAAAGTAATTCCTTTGACCTTCACGCAATGTATACAAGGAATTCATCTAGTATATAATCGTCTCATGCCACTCACTCACTGGCCTATCATTGCCCAGCACAAATACCACTCACTCACTGACCTATCAATGCCCAGCACAAATACCACTCACTCACTGGCCTATCATTGCCCAGCACAAATCACTTGACAGAAAAATATGAAATTTTGCATGGACACTCTCTTTAGCTTGTAAGCACTCGCTATAAAAGGATTTTTCGATAATCAAATTTGTAAGTATTTTTAGAGCTTTCTGAATTTTTAGTTGTTTAGAGAGCAGGCACGCCTAGGCAGCAAGCGTTGCTAAAACGATAACACGTCAGCTGTTACCGCACTGTATTTATTTCTTAATATTATTTTTATTTTCGGTTCTTTTCAACATGAAATCTTGGAAACATAAATTTTAACGTCCATTTCACACATTCATATTTCATGACAAAACATGACAAACCAAACTGTATACTTTGCAACGTTCCACTTACAATTAAACACCTACTTACAGACTGCAGAGAAAGAGTAAACATTGACTTACCAAATGGTTTACACCAACTACTCACACAGGACAGAACACACATAGACAATATATTAAAATATCTGAAACTTAAAAATAAATTTCAACTTTTTTGGGAGGCATGTTTATAAATTTCAACTTTTTTGGGAGGCATGTATATAAATTTCAACTTTTTTGGGAGGCATGTATATAAATTTCAAATTTTTTGGGAGGCATGTATATAAATTTCAACTTTTTTGGGAGGCATGTATATAAATTTCAACTTTTTTGGGAGGCATGTATATAAATTTCAACTTTTTTGGGAGGCATGTATATAAATTTCAACTTTTTTGGGAGGCATGTATATAAATTTCAACTTTTTTGGGAGGCATGTATATAAATTTTGGTAGTACTGAAGGAGAGTGTCCTCAGCACCGATTTTCTTCAAAATTTGCACTATAACGTATTTTGATGCACTAAACACGAATCCGTTGAAAAAAAAAAGTTGCTCGCAACTAGGAAAGAAGTTATTAAGCACTAAAGTTCACTGTTATGGAGGTTATAAAAGACTGGGTAAACAGCTTATATGTAAACACGCGCCTGCGCAATAGTCCTTAATGACGAAGTGTAATTGAAATTTAGACTCACCTGTGGTAGCTGACTTGGTCGTAAACTGTCGCTTTTGGGCATACGTGCTATGCGTTTCCGCTCGCTCCGCTCGCTCAAGAAAACATCAAAACTCCTAGTCAATCCAACTCGCAGAAATGAAAAGAATTCTATGCCTAAAAGTCGTCCAAGGCAGTCTTCCCTAACCTTCATAACAGTGAACTTTTTTTTAAAATAACGTCTTTCCTAGTTGCGAGCAACTTTTTTTTTCAACGGATTCGTGTTTAGTGCATCAAAATACGTTATAGTGCAAACTTTGAAGAAAATCGGTGCTGAGGACGCTCTCCTTCAGTTATACCTAAATTTTTTATATCTTTTACATTTTTAATATTTTAATTTAGTTATTTATTTATTTTGGTTTTTACTATTTTAGACATAATCATGTATAGACAATTATGTATTGTGTCTTCTTGTTTATATTTGGATGACATGTTTATATCATGTTTGTTTGGTTCTGTATAATTGTTAGCTTTGTTCGCACATTGCCTTAAAGAGTAAATTACCGTGTTGTGAGCTCTTCAATAAATAAATATTATGCAGTGGAATGCAGCAGTTTTAATTATTAAACTCCAAATACTGAATACGGCTGGAGGACCTGAGTTCAAATCCCGAGCAAGTACTAAAGATTTTTATCTTCCTCGTTTGTGGGTTGGATTCGGCCTCCCTGACAGTCCTTAGGCCAACCCAACCTTTAATTAATTTATTAATGGGTACCTGCAAACGGGAAATCAGGCGGCCGGAGCATAGTACTGGCCAGACTTATTATTATAAATTGCTTGAAGTGCGCGTTTTAATAACTTAAGGACTAATCAGGTCACCTAGTACTCTCTTATCAGAAAGAAAAATGATTGCGTGTTTATTGTCGGGAGTGTTGAAGGTCTCCTGCACTCCATGAACTGGTGGCTAAGCTCCGAGCAGTCGTATCACATTAGTAGGGAATATGGACAAGAATCACGGAAGGTATTTGTAATGCATGAAGAATCTTATCATAATAATACAATGCAGTCATTTCATGAAACGTAGAATAACAATTAGATATCGTCGTTACAAATGCAAAGTATCGAATGCCAAAATCACCACTTTTCAGAGTGGAAAAGGGTTTATTCATAACTTTTTTTTTGGACAGTCAAATATTCGGCAGATTTAACTTTTTGACAGTGGAATACTTTCCCTTTAATAGAGTGATCTAAGATTCAAGAATTTGCCGTACATACGTCCAGCAGAAATTAGTAAAGATTGACAAGGAAGACGCTTCTTAAAATTTCACCACCAGGAAGACCTGATTACCTTTGTAAATTATATTGCTGTTTTTTTCTCGTGTTTATGCATTTTCCTAGTTTATATCTTTTTATAGCCCCCATTCCTTTAATATTTATTAAACTTTTTAATATTTATTTGTTTATTTAAACTCTTTAATTTTATTCCCATCCCCCTCTGAACATTGTATCATCATTGCCCCATTCCAATGAATGCACATATTTACTTATATTTCATTTTATTATTTAAGGCTTCACATATAATATTTGTATTAGTTGCTTTTTTTGTTTTGTTCTTTTATACTTTTGTTTTTCTTTATTCATATTTATATTTTTAGGTTAAATTTATTTATTGTTTATTTTGTACTTATTTTTATTCTTATGGGACGAAGTCCCAGAATAAAGTTTTTTTTTTTCATTCAAAAAAGATGCATTTTTTCACATTCGATACTTTGCATTTGTATCGAGGATATGAGGCATGTCTGTGAGGAATTTTGATAAAATAGATAGTTTTATTACTCACTACCATAATGGGTGACAAGTAGACTTATTATTGAATTACAATTGTAATTCAATTAGAATTCTTGGTAATTGATATTTGAATTACATAATTAGTGCTTCAATTACATTACAGGAGTACAATGTAATTATAATTCACGTTTTAATTGAATTATTATTCTTGGTGTAATTCTAATTCATGAACTATAAATACAATGTAATTGTAATTCGTAATTCTTAATTGAATTATAATATGCCGGGGTCTGCCGTGGTCTAGTGGCTAGCGCGCTGGATTCATAAACGGGAGATGGTGGGTTCGATCCCCACCGGTGACAGGAATTTTCTCATCTCAGGGCTCGCTGAGACAATTCCTGTCTGCACCCTGGACGACAAGATTTGTCGATGCGCCGAAAAAAAAAGTCCTTCACGCAGGAGCTGCATAACTAAGCACTTTCCTCAGAATTTGGGTAGTGAATACTGCTTTCCAGAATAATTTGCTTAAAGTATCCTATAAAAATAAAATAAAAACATGAATAGTTCTCTTTTAATTTTGTAATGAGTAAGTGTTCAATTATTAATTTTGTAATTAATTTGCTTCCTGAGTAAATCCCTCCTAATGAGCCGATTTTGTTTATTTTTAGAACACATATTTACCTGTAGATTACCACTACGAATACCGAGTTTCGTCGAAATATAACAAAAATCAAGGCTGGTAGTGGCAAATTGGTATTGTGTCCAGAATAAACCCCCCCTTCTAATGAACCGATTTAGTTTATTTATACAACACATATTTACCTGTAGATTACCACTACAAATACTGAGTTTCGTCGAAATATAACAAAAATCAAGGCTGGTAGTGGCGAATTGGTATTTTGGGTCCGGAGTAAACCCCCCCTCCTAATGAACCGATTTAGTTTACTTTTAAATCTCAGTTTTCTCTCTATATTACTACTACGAATACCAGGTATAGTTGAAATATAACAAATATTACGCCTGGCATGGTCAAATTAGTGTTTTGGGTTCGGGGTAAACCCCCCTTCCGGTGGACCGATTTTGGTGGTTCACGAACTCGTTCAATCGTTTGCTGATTGAATGCTTTATACCAAGTTTTGTGAAGAAAAAACAAAAACTCTGGCCGCTATCGTGTTAACAGGCATATATATATGTATATATATATATATATATATATATATATATATATATATATAAATTTTAACGCGGGTCATTTTCGGTGTCTACTAGGTGGGATCGATAAAGATTTGAAGAAAATTCCGTCATGAGAGCAACCTCAATAGCTACTTTCCTTCGGAGGAAAGTGCTAAAAAAGGAAAAAATATAAATATGCCCTACACTCACTTAGACATACCACATTACATGCGAGAGAAGGTAGTCAACACATAGACACAATTAAACAGGTCAACATATCGTTAATACAAATGCAAAGTTTCCAATGTGAAAATCACCGCTTTCCAGAGTGAAAAAACATTTATTCAATACTTTCCTTTTGGACAGTCAAATAGTCGGCAGATTCTACCTTTTGACAGTGGTTACTTTTCCCTTTCACAGAGTGAAATTAGATTCGAGAATTTGCCGTTCATCAGTCCAATAGCAATTAATACAATGAAAATGATCTGTTTCACATTCGATACTTTGTATTTGTATCGAAGATTTTATCTGAAAAAAAAAACACACGGAGATTCTAAATCTTAGAATTAGTCACAAATGAAGAAGATAAAATATGCCAACCACTCAGAATTCATATGATACTGTGGCATTGAGTTATGACTTAGGATTCTTCAAGAATGACAATATGCCTTCATTGTACTGGGGTTAGTCATGAAGACGGAAGATACACCGATGATTGATCTACAATGTACAAGTACAATCTGATTTCCTTGGACACAGATACAGGTGCAGAATGCAGAAAAAAAAGAATAAAGAATAATTCAAGATCTTTATGACCTTCTGGAATCTTCCTGTTTATTATTATGGGGGGGGGAGCGAACAATTACATAACACATGAAGATTCGTGCTCTATTGTTCTTTAAGAAAAATTGTAGTTTAAGTATAAGCAAATTGGATTCATTAACTTTTTTTTTTTCTTTGGGAAAAGGGAAAATTGTTAATTAAAATTTTTAAAATAAGCCAAGGAATTGATGGGATTGAGCTATAAGAAAACGTCACATTTCGATTTTCGGCTAAGAATGTAGCTATTAAAGTTTAACTCAAATAAAAAATTAAAAGAATTTTTTATTTCATCGATCCTGCTAACTTCATACCGATAATGGGTTTAATATATCTGCCTATCGAACATATATATATATATATATATATATATATATATATATATACACACATTTGTATCGTCGATACAAATGCAAAGTATCGAATGTGAAAAAATGGATCTTTCATTTTAATCTTTACTAATTTCTGCTGGATTTATGTACGGCAAACTCTTGAATCTTAGATCACTCTATTAAAGGGAAAGTATTCCACTATCAAAAGGTCGAATCTGCCGAATATTTGACTGTCCAAAAAAAAGTTACCAATAAACCCTTTTCCACTCTGAAAATTCTTCTTAATGGTTATCTGTTTTTCACTTGTCCTTGTGTCTTTTTATGGCAGGGGTTCGATAAAGCAGCTATATTTTGGCCGACACGTTTCGTGCCTTTTTTTCACATCTCTTCAGGGGCTTTCCTATGCAAAAATATTTTTTGTAAATCCCAAATTCATATTTTGTACAATAATAAACACTTATCATTTCTCTAAATATTAATTTACTTTTAAATAAATCATTTTTTATTAAAAATTCTTATCCTATCTTATCAGGAAGTCCTTGATGACTTGTCAGTATTACGACTCAAGCTTCAGAACATGGCGAGAGGACTTCCTGATAAGTTAGGATAAGAATTTTAATAAAACATTATTTATTTTATTTATTTAAGATAAGTGTTTATTGTTTTACAAAATAAGAATTTGGGATTTACAAAAAATATGTTTGCATAGGAAAGTCCCTGCAAAATTTAGCAAATTAAGTAGTTGAATAAGAATGAAAGGTGTACTGCTTTATCGACCCCCTCCAATAAAAAGAAAAAAGAACAAATGAAAGGCCGTGAGTGTTGAAGGGTTGTGTGTTCGATTCCCACTAGGGCTGCGGACATTTTTGGGGAATAAAAAAAGGGCATTAGCCCTATCCTGGCTAGAAAAGGGTGGCGATCTATAGATAACCCGTCCTACAATTCGAGTTAATTATAATAGACGTAAAAATTTAAATAATAACTTAATTGTTAAACGAGACAACAATAGCATATTGTTAATATGCTATTATTCAAAGTTGTAAGTTTCAGTTAGGATTTTATAAGGCTGGTATTCTTTTAAAAAAATGGAAGATTCATTTCTTTCTACATTTTTTACAATAAAGGAAAAGGGAAGATAAATTACTTGTTTGAGTGCCTTCCGCTGGTGATATAAGGTCTCTAGTCAGATCGTGATGGAAGCTACTGAGTGGGCGAATCGAGAAGGTTTTTCTACAAGAATCGACGAAGATGGCTAGCCAGGACTTGTCTAGGCCATCTAAGGCGTATATCTACTCCTCTCTTGCCTTGGGACCCGTTAAGGCAGGCTCAGAATCCACGGAAAAAATATCGGATGTACCATCTGTTCGTGTAATAAAGTTATTTAGTTCTTCGACAACCGCCCAAGTCACGAAGACTGATGTCTGGTTCGAGAACATGACAAACTGTAGGAGTAATTGCAATAAGGCTTGGAATATGTCATTTCTTCCCCACAGCTGTCCGGTGGCTTAGGACGTGATGGTATCTAGATGAACTTTGCTTAGACTGTGAAGAACCCGGCCACCAGAAGAAAACATGCCAGGGTTTCTGTTTGCAAGAAATATTCATACGCATTGCATTTATTTAAAATTGGAAATACTTTGTTTTATGCAAACATGGAAAAGTTGGGATTCGGCTAAAAAGAAACCTCAATACGATTTTTGTAAAAAAAAACAAAGTAAATTCAGGACGTTTCGGCTGCTCTTTGGTAGCCTTCGTCAGCAATGATATAATTCCACTATGGTTACTTAAGTGTTAACTTTGGTCTTCCTCTGCCTCCCGGCACCTTCATTCCTGACGAAGGCTGCTCTTTGGTAGCCTTCGTCAGCAATGATATAATTCCACTATGGTTACTTAAGTGTTAACTTTGGTCTTCCTCTGCCTCCCAGCACCTTCATTGCTGACGAAGGCTGCTCTTTGGTAGCCTTCGTCAGCAATGATATAATTCCACTATGGTTACTTAAGTGTTAACTTTGGTCTTCCTCTGCCTCCCAGCACCTTCATTCCTGACGAAGGCTGCTCTTTGGTAGCCTTCGTCAGCAATGATATAATTCCACTATGGTTACTTAAGTGTTAACTTTGGTCTTCCTCTGCCTCCCAGCACCTTCATTGCTGACGAAGGCTACCAAAGAGTAGCAGAAACGTCCTGAATATAGATTTTTTTTACCAAAGTCGTATTGAGGTTTCTTTTTTTGCCGACTCCCAACTATTCCATGATTGCTTATCACCTCGACGGCTAACTATCTAATCTACACAGGGGGAAAAATGTTTTATAAAACTAAAATCGCTAAACAAGTATATATACTAGATACACAAATTAAAACAAACAAAAACAACTAAATATTAGAATTTTAGAATACACCCGTCACTCCAATATACTTCAAACAACTATACATGTTTTTAAAGAGTCATTCCATATTAAGTGGTCCAAAGACTGTTGATTGACCATTTAAAAAAAAAAAAAATATATTTTTACCACCAATTACACGCGGACTCAGTAGTTCAAAACAACTTTTTTTTTTTTTTTTTTTTTTAGAATGAACCGTTTGAAAATGGCAGCCATCTTTGTCGCACCGCGCATGCTGATTTTTGTGTTTATAAGCTCTTACGGAAAACACATTTTCTCAGGACTGGCAAATCATAGACTAATAATTTAAACACCGTTGTTTTCATTATAGTCGTCTTTATATTTTATGCCTTCTTCACTATTTGAATATTTTGAAGTCCAATACCTGAAAACAGCCATTAAAAAAAACTGTTTATATTTCTCAAAATGCCGTTTTTGAGGGTAATTTTTTGGCATAAGGGGATGCGCATATATAATTACACACATATATATATATATATATATATATATATATATATATATATATATAAAGTTGATTTTTAGCGCGACCTAGGTAAGTTGCTTCTCTTAAAAATCATCTTAACCCTCATATTTGTGTTACGTATTTTTTAACTTATAAGCGAACTTCTAAAATTTTCAGGATCTCTTACACCTTAAAGAATTATTGTTTACTAAAATATTGGTACAAAAATGTAGAACTCAATTACGTAGTAATTTTTTTTTTTTTTTTTTTTTCTCAGCGAGCCCTGAGATGAGAAAATTTCTGGCGCCGGTGGGGATCGAACCCACCATCTCCCGCTTATGAATCTAGCGCGCTAGCCACTAGACCACGGGAGACCCCGTAGTAATTATTCCATTTTTACGATTACTTCTTGGAAAAACAATTTTTGTTTTATTCTAGTGATTTGAATTGCTAAATGTACATTTATATAATAGTTTTGTGGTTGGGGAACATCGGATTTTCCCACGAGCAAAATCCTAACGACACGAGCAATATTAACAACATTGCGTAGTTAGCTCTGGATGTAATAACACACTGATGCAGTTCACCTTGGACGTCAACATTGAGGAATTAAATAGTTCGCGATAGCAAAATAGCATTCCACTTTAGAAATAACTTGGCAACATTATTTTTCAATTATGGAGGCAGGGTGATCTTGAGTGTTAAGGCGTGAGCACATAACACTCCGTGCCAAGAGTCGTGGGTTCGATTCACACTAGAGAAAAACTAAAAGGCATCAGCCCTATCCTGTCTAGACAAGGGTGGTACCCTACAGATAATCCGTCATAAAATGCTGAGTTAATTGTAATGGACGTTAAAATAAAAATAAATAATTGTAAAATGTGAGGATAACAATAAAATAAAATATTTTTATTATATATTTATAATTATAAATATATAAATTAGAATTCCTGTTTGTTAACAAGCAGAATCTGTTCACTGGAGCATGCTTATTTAGACGCAATTCGCACGAAAAAATCGTAGTGCTTATATTTTTGAGTTATTAAGTTTCCAAATACACGTTTTATATTCGTCAACACAAATGCAAAGTATCGAATGTGAAAATACACACTTTTTATTTTCAATGTTTCTGATTTATGTTAGACTAATGTACGTTGTGGCATCCCCGTTAATCACCAAAGTTAAGCAACGTCGGGCGTGGACAGTACCTGAATAGGTGACCGAACACGTGCCGTTGAGGCACCCCCGTTAATCGCCAAAGTTAAGGAACGTCGGGCGTGGACAGTACCTGAATGGGTGACCGAACTCGTGCCGTTGTGGCATCCCCGTTAATCGCCAAAGTTAAGCAACGTCGGGCGTGGACAGTACCTGAATAGGTGACCGAACACGTGCCGTTGTGGCATCCCCGTTAATCACCAAAGTTAAGCAACGACGGGCGTGGACAGTACCTGAATGGGTGACCGAACACGTGCCGTTGTGGCATCCCCGTTAATCACCAAAGTTAAGCAACGACGGGCGTGGACAGTACCTGAATGGGTGACCGAACACGTGCCGTTGTGGCATCCCCGTTAATCACCAAAGTTAAGCAACGACGGGCGTGGACAGTACCTGAATGGGTGACCGAACACGTGCCGTTGTGGCATCCCCGTTAATCACCGAAGTTAAGCAACGTCGGGCGTGGACAGTACCTGAATGGGTGACCGAACACGTGCCGTTGTGGCATCCCCGTTAATCGCCAAAGTTGAGCAACGACGGGCGTGGACAGTACCTGAATGGGTGACCGAACACGTGCCGTTGTGGCATCCCCGTTAATCGCCAAAATTAAGCAACGTCGGGCGTGGACAGTACCTGAATGGGTGACCGAACACGTGCCGTTTGGCATCCCCGTTAATCACCAAAATTAAGCAACTTCGGGCGTGGACGGTACCTGAATGGGTGACGAACACGTGCCGTTGTGGCATCCCCGTTAATCGCCAAAGTTAAGCAACGTCGGGCGTGGACAGTACCTGAATAGGTGAAGAACACGTGCCGTTGTGGCATCCCCGTTAATCACCAAAGTTAAGCAACGTCGGGCGTGGACAGTACCTGAATGGGTGACCGAACACGTGCCGTTGTGGCATCCCCGTTAATCGCCAAAGTTAAGCAACGTCGGGCGTGGACAGTACCTGAATGGGTGACCGAATACGTGCCGTTGTGGCATCCCCGTTAATCCCCAAAGTTGAGCAACGTCGGGCGTGGACAGTACCTGAATGGGTGACCGAACACGTGCCGTTGTGGCATCCCCGTTAATCGCCAAAGTTAAGCAACGTCGGGCGTGGACAGTACCTGAATGGGTGACCGAACTCGTGCCGTTGTGGCATCCCCGTTAATCACCAAAATTAAGCAACTTCGGGCGTGGACGGTACCTGAATGGGTGACGAACACGTGCCGTTGTGGCATCCCCGTTAATCGCCAAAGTTAAGCAACGTTGGGCGTGGACAGTACCTGAATGGGTGAAGAACACGTGCCGTTGTGGCATCCCCGTTAATCACCAAAGTTAAGCAACTTCGGGCGTGGACAGTACCTGAATGGGTGACCGAACACGTGCCGTTGGCATTATAAAAGGGGTGGCAACCTATAGGCAGCTCGGCGTTATTAGCCAAATTGTTGATACGCGGTTAAACACACACAAAAAAAATTAAAGAATAATAATTATGAATTACAGAAAATCAAACTACTGATTGTACATTAAGTCTAATTAAAATATATGTTGGGGATGAGGTTAGCTCAGTGGTAGAGCACTCGACTAATGAACTGGAGGACCAGGTTCAAAACCCGAGCGCGCACTAAAGATTTTTTCTTCTAGTGCCGCCGTTCGAGGGTTGGATTTGGGGGCCCAGATCGTCCCTAGGCTCACCCAGCCTTTAATTAATAATGGGTACCTTGGGTGCTAATGACTCTAGCAGTCGAAGCAGCCAAGGGGAAAATCAGGCGGCCGGAGCATAGTGTTGACCGCACTATCTCCCTAGTGTGCCGTATGGTCAAGAATCAGATACCTCTACAGTATCTGCCCCTCTGGGCCCTTGTGGCCTGTTACGGGACTGATTTAAATTTAAAATATATTTTAGGCTACAATTTATAATAAAGTCATCTATAACGTTCGAAACCACTTTTTATAATCCATACTTTGTCGAAGATGTCATTGGACTTGAAGAATCTTCTGAAACCATTTTCAAGGCCTACATAACCGTTGTGGATGAAAATTGAATAACCTTTTTTCTATTGGGATTCTCGGATCTATTCTTATACACATCGAAATCGCTTGAAAAATCTTACGCAATGTAAAGCATCAATTTCTTAAATGTATGTAACCTTAGGACATTTTCAAAATAAATCCTTAATTGATGGATATAAACCTTCCTACTAATAGCTTGCTAATGTATTTTATTACTGCTCAAAAAGTTCCTCACGATTACTAAATTTATGACCTTAACTATTATATCGTTGTCGTGATTTACACATTAGTACTAAAAATTATATCGATAATTGTGCTACTTGTTGTTTTGACGACACCCGGTCTTCAAAGAAGGCCAGGTATAATTACAGATTTTTGTAGGGAGATCGCTGTAAAACTGGAACCGCCTCGCCAAATGGCGCGAGGACCACTTAGCACTCGACAGCTAAACGGAGGTAACAAGATGAAATGGCGGACCATAACGTCGGAGTGTTTTCACTAAGTCGTTAAGTAGTTATACCCAAGGAGTTAGCACGTCAAGGTGATGGGCCTCTTGGCTCTGATTGATGCTGAGGCTCGGCGGCTGTTAGGGAATAAATGTAGTTTCTGTTTCTGATTAATTAACGGGCGTATATCATCGCCTTGATCTTTGATGGCTCAGCTGCAAGAATGATTTCAAGACAACTCGTGATGAGTGTAAAATCAACAATGACCTTGGGCGAATATAGGAAATCATTTCGAAGGAAGGGGGGTTGGACAAATTCGGGAGTGGGGGCATTTGGGGGGTACGGAAAACTAACAATCTAGAACTTGGAATATTTAGCAAATTAAAAAGCTATTACGCCCCTACAAAAATATTTTTTTCTAACAAAGTGATCTTATTTAATGTATTTTTAAGATGTATTTTTACTAATGAAATCAAAATTTCGGGGGTTCGGGGCTGCAGCCCCCTCCCCCGAAATATATTTATATACATATATATATATCTGTGATGTATATTACCTCACACCTGTTCGGAGAGGCTGTTAGCAGTACTACCGGTGGAGTAATAGATGCACTGACGATGAGAACCATGTTCTCGAAAAGCTTTTGCTAGTAAATACTTTGAAAAACAGTGGAGAGACATTATTTTTCTACCTTCTACGAAACATATATATATGATTGATTTATGAGACGGCTTCTCTCTCCAGCGGTGTTCTTCCTCTCCTTACTGCAATATTTCGTCGGGTTCATCTCCGACTTCTTCAGGCTGCTATGTGTCGTCCTAGGTGGTTGTCAAGGGAATCGACAACAACCGAGGACGACACATAGCAGCCTGAAGAAGTCGGAGATGAACCCGACGAAATATTGCAGTAAGGAAAGGAAGAACACCGCTGGAGAGAGAATCCGTCTCATAAATCAATCATATATATATATATATATATATATATATATATATATATATATATATTTGTGTGTGTGTGCGCGTTTGTACTCCCTCGAGTCAATGGGCTCCATCAATCAAGAAGATTTTCTGTTGTTTTGTTTTGGGTGGAGGTGTGTGGGAGAGGGGATGGAAGATAAATCATATAACTTTAAATTAAAAGTATGTGACGTATTAAAAGTTTTAATATTTCTTACACAGGTATTATGAAAGAACCCCTATTCACGATTGTGTTTTAGTTTTTTGCTTTTTTCTCGAAAACAAAGCAAAAACGACAAAAAAATGGACTTTTTTTTCTTTCTCCATCAAGTCCCGTAGTTTTGCCGTTTATTTTGGGGGCACCCTGTATATATATACGTAAAGGGGCTCACTGGTAGTGCACTCTACTCGGCTAATGTTCTGGAAGAGCTCAAACCTCGAGCGCGCACTAAAAATTTGATCTCCAAATTTGTGTTTGTTAGGTTATATAATTAATTTTTAATATTTTGAGAAGTAAAAATTCACATTACTTAATTACCATGATATATTCGCAAGTCCTCGTGAAAAACACCGAAGAATCTTTTCAGAAGAAATGAATTTATACGGCGTTTAAAAATTGAAAGATCTCTATTCGTGTCATCTTCACATAGTAAAAGTGTTGTTATTATGCAGCTGTCGAAGCGAGAAGTGTGTTAAGTCCTTGAAATGTAGAATTGATTAATGAAACAATCAATATACAAGAAGATAAACACAATAGAATGCCAAGGATTATACAGGCGTAGGAGTGCCAACGAAAAATAAAAACAAGTTTAGCTTATTGTCGCTTATTAGACTTCGAAGAATTCAGAATCACTGGGATTTTTAGTTACGATAACTAAAAAGTAATTTATTGAGAGGAGATCGTTGACCGTTGATGATGCAAGGTAGGGATTGTCGGGGTTCGGTCACTGCTACTTAATAAAACTACATTTTATCATAAAAATGGTTTTATTGTGCCGACGTTTCGGCTTGAACTTCAAGCCTTCATCAGGGCTGTAAAACACATATGTATGTATGTATATATGTATGTGTATTTATGTTTGTAGGCATATGTATATATATATATATATATATATATATATATATATATATATATATATGTATATATATATATATAAAAAAAAAAAAAAAAAAAAAAAAAAAAAAAATCAGTCCCGTAACAGGCCACGAGGGCCCTGAGGGACAGATACTTATATCATATATGTTCAAAAGGGATGGGATCTTTGAGTTTGGTGTAGATCCCCCCATCCCTTTTGAACATACAACCCGATGTGTTTACCAAGTCCCTTGCCAAACCCCTTCCTGTAATGGTGTATACATAGGAGAAACCATAAATGACATTCACTCACGTCTTACACAACATAAACGAACCATCACTAATAAAGAAATAGATAAATCTGCACTTGCAAAACACGCCATTACACAAAAACACACTTTTAACTTCGACGACACGAAAATTCTTTCTACACAACGTAACAAAAAAAGACTACAGATCTCGGAATGTGTACACATAAACTTAAACAAAAACAATATAAATTACAAAACTGACCAACAAGGCATTTCTCCTATGTACGCTAATATTTTCCAAATACTCGCCCGACCACCTACCTAGATTTTTACCTTGCCCCTTGGGTATCCTTCCATTAACACCTTTTTCTCCTTTCCTGTCATAAAATGTCATAAACATCTGTTTGATCCTACCGCCCGTTTCCCCCACCTCTTGCTGTTTCCAGTTACATATACCCCTTGCAGATTCCTTTTTTCCTTAGACACTTTCACAATGGTTACTTAATTGCCAACCTTGGTCTTCCTCTGCCGCTCGGCATTTCCATTGGTATGTAGTATCTTATTTCTTTGTAAAATTAATTAATGTTACTATTAGCTACTATATTTGTCATTGGTATATAGTTCTCTTATTTCTTTGTAAAATCAATTAATGTTACTAATTACTATTAAAATCAATTACTGTACCTAATTTCTTTTTCATTCTACTCATTCTAAGAATTTTAAGACGATATGTTCAGTTATAAGTTAAACTGTATCTATAGTTCTGTTACCTATCACAATTATAAATTTTTCTTGATTGTTTCTGTATTAATTTCTTTTTTTTTGTCATTTTAGCTGACGAAGGCTACCAATGAGTAGCCGAAACGTCCGAAATATAGATTTTTTTGAAACAAAATCATATTGAGGTTTATTTAGCCGAATCCCAACCATTCCATCTGTACTTAAATAAAATAAAGAAATTATATACTTTTATATTTTCTTTAGGATACTTCAATTTATAACTTATAATTGGATGTAAATGAGGGCCCCAGAATTCAAAGGGTCTAAGTGACATTTTTTTTTTAAAAATGAGTTAGATACAGGAATGGGTCGTGAACACCGTAATCTTGTTGATGGTAAAGAGATCCAAGTGATTTTCTTGACAGTTGCTGCCACCTAGCTTGTGTTCTCTTGAGTATTGGCACTTTTGTAATATTAAGACCAGAAGGCCATTAAGGGGTCTATGTGCGGATTCACCAACTATTTTGCATATTAATCATAAACCGGATGATGTACCTATTATGTATCATCGATAATAAACAGCTAAGTACCTGAGGATTCGTCTAGTATGATAGGAACTGTAAAAATATAGTGTTTGCTAATACTACAAATTGTTCCTACTACGTCAAACTATTGAATATGCAAAAACCTGTTTTTTCAGATTTGAGACTTTGCTCTTGGATTACGGACGATATGGCTTGTCGTAAATTGTCACAACTGTAACCCCTTTAGGATATCCTTCAATGCCTTAAATAAAGTATCGAATAAGACCATTTTTGAATATATTACTTGGTCAATAGATAGAATATGTTCTGTCTCTAGTTTGCTCCGATTTGCATATTCGATAGTTCGACATGGTAGGGGCGAGTATTCAACTTCGACTCCATTTTCCTCAAAACTTTGAGTCTGTTCCTTAGACCACTTCACCTCTTGGGTCCACATATGTAATATTAAATAAATAAAGGTTTTATTTAATAAATGAATTTCTGAATTCATTATTTCCACTTTTTTCTGTCTATATTCGTCTTCATTTATAGTGATGAGGAAATTTGAGCCGCCCAAGTCTCCTCATGGAATCCTATACATCTGTATTTGAATGACCTTCTCTTTAGAATGGTACAACAGTTCAATGCGTTTTGACGAGTCAGATCCAATTACTGACATATCAAATAACCAACGAATTCCTCCTTACAAACATCCTCGACAAGAAGCGAAGTTTACACTCAGAGTTCACATTAATAGTGAAAACTCACTGTATTCCGAGAGAGAGTGAGAAAGTTAAACACTTACAGCACATTGTGAAGTTCAACAGTGAATCATGAGTAAGTAGGACCTTACTACCGAAAGTTGGGCGCAAGCCTTCCGCATGTTAAGTGAATGGCTAAGTTGTAAGTCCCGAAGCACAGGTTTACAAGCTCCAACTTCTAAATTAGTCACAAAGTTAGATTAGTTTGGTTACGATTCCGGAATACTGTTATTTTGTTAATGGTACTTTAACCTCAAGGCACTAGAGAGAAGTAAAAATAGAAAATAAAGTCCAATTTGCGGGCGGCGTCATCTTAGTTCTTTTCAATTCTTATATAAATGTGATAAGTTCAGATGGAAACAGTTAATACTTCATTGACTTTTTTTTACATATTTGTCGAAAGTTTTAAAGTGCCAGACTATGCTCAGGAAAACAGCAGCAGCCATATCTAAGGAAAAATTACGCGCTCCACCATCTTAACCTCCGCTCGTCCTAAAGGTAAGCTCCATTAATAACAACAACGAATATAAACATGTTTTACAGAAGCAAACAGTGCTCGTTCTGATACTGTGGTAGTACAGCTCATCGATGAAGCCGATGTGCAGGATGTAAAGAGATACATGAAAAATAAAATACTTGAAAAACGGGCATCAACATGGTCTCAAAGTATGCACAAGCAAGATTCTCAAAGAAAAATGCAATACCAGAATGTGGGAAACAGCTCTACGCCATTCTCGGAGAGAGGAAGTTGTGTTGGCCAGATTAAGAATAGGGCACACTGCGCTAACAAATACATTTCTTCTAAAAGCTCTACACCCACCGACGTGTGAGACATGTGACAAACCGCTGACAGTAGAACACGTCCTTATTTCTTGCAAAAAATTTGAAACTGTCCTAACAAATCGTCATATTCCTCCCACCTTAGAGGAAGCATTGAAAGACGAAGACACAATCGTCCGAAATCTTTTAACCTTTTCAAAGTAGACCAGAATCTATGACGAATTATAGACAACCTGCACTGCCAATGACCCATACGGGTAGAGGCAGAATAATAAAAAAAAAAAAAAAAAAAAAACACAATTAACATGTTTTGTTGCGAAGCTCCTAAAATAAAATAAATAAACACGCTTAACATACTTTTCGTGTTTTATTGAATCGGAATAGAAAAATCGACTATCAAAAAGCGTTTAAAAGAAGGAAACGGAAACATTCCAATTTTAAGCTTCGATTTCGTCCAATGAGATCGCTGTCAAAAATTGCATAGGATTTTTTTTTAGAATATTTATTAAGCAATCTAACAGATGCCTTAAACTTACCATGATTTCCCAACCCTCAAGATATTTAAGGAAACTATAGTTTCTTTCTCTTTTCTCAAAAACGGTGTTGTTTTTTACAAATGAAGTATGAAAACCTGGCCTATCTACTACTTGCAGTCCTTTTATAATAACCAAGAGCACACTGACGGTCACCCATTCAGGTAGTGGCTACGCCCGAAGTAGAATAATTTTGTAAATCAACGGGAACCAACATGTGACTATGATCGTTGGCCAAAAAACTGTTATATAGCATTTCCAAGTCTATTTGAACCTTTTCCAAGTCAACTGTAACCATTTCCAAATCAAATGTCACCCTTTCCAATTCAAATGTGACCCTTTCCAAATCAGTTGAAACCCTTTCCAAAACAAATGTAACGCTTTACAACTCAATTGTCACCCTTTTTATTTCAATTGTAACCGTTTCCATTTCAATTGTCACCATTACAAATTGTCCGTAATGGGCGAATTGAGGGCCTCAAAACTTAACGGGATAAATAATGAAAATATTTTAATTTAAAAAAAAAAAAAAAAAAAAAAAAATCGATCTCGCTAGTGACCTAAATGTCACCGTATATACCGTTTAGGTAAAACTGAAGTTTCACGCCCTCAAAACCAATTTCTTTCAAATTTTGTACAATAACGTATTTTGATGCACTAAACACGAATCCGTTAAAAAAAAAGTTCGCTTTCAACTAGGAAAACGTTAGTGCTTAATAACTTCTTTCCTAGTCGAAAGCGAACCTTTTTTTTAACGGATTCGTGTTTAGTGCATCAAAATACGTTATTGTACAAAATTTGAAAGAAATCGGTTTTGAGGACGCTCAACTTCAGTTTTACCTAAACGGTATATATATTAAGGTCACTAGCGAGATCGATTTTTTTTTTTTTTTTTTTTTTTTTAAATTAAAATATTTTCAATATTCGCCCATTCCCCATTACGGTCAATTTGCAAAAAATTTCAAAGGTGACAATTGAAATGGAAACGGTTACAATTGAAATAAAAAGGGTGACAATTGAGTTGTAAATCGTTACATTTGTTTTGGAAAGGGTTTCAACTGATTTGGAAAGGGTGACATTTGATTTGAGGTTTCTTTAGCCGAATCCCAACCATTCCATCTTTACTTATCACCTCGACGGCTAACTATCTAATCATATTGAGGTTTATTTAGCCGAATCCCAACCATTCCATCTTTACTTATCACCTCGACGGCTAACTATCTAATCATATTGAGGTTTATTTAGCCGAATCCCAACCATTCCATCTTTACTTATCACCTCGACGGCTAACTATCTAATCATATTGAGGTTTATTTAGCCGAATCCCAACCATTCCATCTTTACTTATCGTTTAGGATAAAAAATGTTTTATATTCATAAACAGCGTTGCAGCTTGTATTAAATAAACGCTGTATTTGTTGAAGGTCAGAACATAGCAGGATTTAAGAAGCCGCATGGTAATCGGTAGAATTATCCACTCTCTGACTCCATAATTCAGGAAACCAGATATTTTCCACTCGCTCTTTTATCATTTCTGCAAGATTCAAGTAATAAATTTACTTCGAAGTAAATTTAACAAATTCCTAGACAGAATTGTTTTTTTTTAGTATATATATATATATATATATATATATATATATATATATATATATATATATAAATATATATCTGCAATTCAAATGAATATGATATTTGAAATTGGTTAGCTAGACAAAATAAGAGGTTCCGGATTACAATCATTTCCACATTTTGTCTTCATTTATATATATATATATATATATATATATATATATATATATATATATATATATAAAAAGTCCGTCACGCAGGAGCTGCATAACTAAGCACTTTCCCCAGAATTTGGGTAGTGTAGACTGCTTTCCAGAACAATTTGCTTAAAATATCCTACATAAATAAAATAAAAACATGAATAGTTCTCTTTTAAATTTGTAATGAGTAACTGATCAATTATTAATTTGCTTCCAGAGTTATGTTTACACATGGTACCTACTACACTACGTAATAAATACAAAAAACCTCATATTATCGTATTTTGATCTAACGCAGGAACAGGATACAGTCACTCTAGTGGTAGAAAGCGCTCCTTGCGGCGGCTTTGTGAACCTACGTCTGGCGGGCTTTTCTATTGAAATATATTACAAATTAAACCCCCGCTTTCCGATTGACCGATTCAGCTCATGTTTACAACACTTCTTTCTCATGAGTTACCCACGACGTATACCGAGTTTCGTCGAAATATACCACAAATCACGGCTGGTAGACGCGAATTGGTATTGTGGGTCCGGAGTAGACATGCGCGCCGCGCCGGCGCCGCTACGCCACGCCGGGTTTTGTTGGCGCCGCCGCCGCCGAGCCTATTCAGTCGGCGCGCCGATCTCTGTGGCAATACTGGACGAAAGGGTGTAGGAGGTGGGTGAGGGGAGGAAAGCTGCGAGTGTACTGCGTGGTAGGGATGGGAGATAGTCGATAGTTGCTATATATATATTTATGTATATATTGATTGTTCATGACTATCGATAGTCATGAACAATCAATATGTTTTTACTTTTTTTCTAGAATTGAAGTTCTCAGCATCTGGAGGGCTCTATTATTAAATACTGACACGTCTGGTGAATTAAATACTGAAAAATAACCTTCTGGTGAATATAACCAACTTCATAATGTAGCCAGGAAATATCTTTATTGTTCCAGGCTCGTCTGTAGCCTCAGAACGTGTATTTTCAGCCGCTGGAAAACTCGTTTCTGACCTGCGGAACAGACTGAGCCAATAAAAGTGGAAATGTTGGTCTTCCTTTCTGTTAATACGTGGCTAAAGGAGAAAAATTAAAACAGTTCAAAATAATTGCACTTTTTTGTGCCTCTTGATATATTTTTCTCGGGAAATGCTTTTTATAAATTTCAATATTTTTTTATTATTTTTTTTTTTTTAAACCTTTGTGCAATCTAATAAATATACCCCTAATCCTGCAAGTAATAGATAATTCAACTCAATAACATTAAATTCTTCATTGGACAGGTATGTAAGGAATAGGGGAAGCCACTATCGAATAACTATCGATAGTATCGATGTTTTTTAACCGATAGTATCGGCCTATCGATAGTGCTGAACTATCGACTATCGCTCATCCCTACCTGTTGGCGCCATTTTGAGCTTACTTTCTGATCCAGTAAACACTTGTGTGTTGTGATAGTTGATTGGAAAATGATTGGAAAAGTTTCAATTTTTTTTTCCTTAAATCCAAACTTTAGTCTTGTCCAATGAATAATTTTTAGATTCATTCAATGGCGTTCATGACCCTAAGGTTGACACGTCTTAAAAAATCCAAACTTAATCAACATCTTAGTTTAGATGAATTTTAAAAACGTAGAACTGTTCAATGGAATCCCACGATTTCATGTACAAACTGAAAATGAGTTACATCAACATGTGTTCCACTTATCTCAAAATCTGTTACAGATATCGCCTTAAAAATTGTTTCCTTCGTTTTCTTGTGTTAAGGAACCTATTAAGCGAATATCTTATATAAACCCGAAAACATAAGTGTTGTGATGTTTTTCGCGCGAATTTCGTGCCAAACCCCGTTCCGGGGACGGATTCTGCTGGTTAACGAACTTGACGTTTCCAATTAGCCGATTTTGTACCATTTTTGAGCCTGTGAAATACCAAACACACACACATATAAATATATATATACATACCTATTGTAATTAAAATTGTAGTATCTCCCTTGGGGGTTAAAAAAATAACCCACGCCGCGCGCGCCGCCGCCGACCATTTTGGTCCAGCGCGCCGCCGCCTGATAATTCAGCCTCGGCGTGCATGTCTAGTCCGGAGTAACCCCCCCCCTCTCATGAACCGATTTAGTTTATTTTTACAACACATATTTACCTGTAGATTACCACTACGAATACCGAGTTTCGTCGAAATATACCAAAAATCACGGCTGGTAGTGGCGAATTGGTATTGTGGGTCCGGAGTAAACCCCACCTTCTAATGAACCGATTTAGTTCATTTTTATATCTCACTTTTCTCTCTATATTACCACTACGAATACCAAGTTTCGTTGAAATATACCAAATATTACGGCTGACATAGTCAAATTAGTGTTTTGGGTTCGGGGTAAACCCCCCCTTCCGGTGGACCGACTTTGGTGGTTAACGAACTCGTTCAATCGTTTGCTAATTGAATGGTATATACCAAGTTTCGTGACGAAAAAACAAAAACTCTGGCCGCTATCGTGTTAACAGACATATATGTATATATATATATATATATATATATATATATATATATATATATATATAAATTTTAACGGGGGTCATTTTACTAGGTAGGATCGATAAAGATTTGAAGAAATTTTTCAAAAATTCCGTCATGAGTGCAACCTCAATAGCTACTTTCCTTCGGAGGAAAGTGCTAAAAGATGTTTAAAAGAATTTCTTGACTTATAAAGCAAATAAATGGCAAATCTTCAGGAGCGTGTAGGGGACCAAAAAACTAAGACAAAAAGTCCTTTAAAGATTTGTTCGATTTTGCTTCGTTTTGGAGAAAAGTTTCGAGAATAAAAATAACAAGTCTCTCGCAGTCTGTTAAATTTTTAACAAAAAGTCTCGTCGATTAAGCACTCTTCTATTTGTGAATCCGCGCGCAAACTCTCGCACTGCTTCCAAAGCATTACCGTTGCAGAAACCGTACACGAAAACTATATCACCATCAAGAGATTGAATTTTAGTAATGAGATTGAAACAATTCGCATAGATAATTTTTTTCTATTGAAAATTTAAATAACTAAGCACACAAATGAAAACATGTTTCCTTGTTTTGCGATTTTCTCCAAAACGAAGCAAAAACGAGCAAATCTCTAAAGGGCTTTTTGTCTTAGTTTTTTGTTCTCGTACACGATCCTGAAGTTTTGCCATTTAAAATTGGGACACCCTGTATATACATTTACTAATATGTCACATAATTGTTATATTTTCATCAGATAGAAGTATTAGAAATCAAAAATATTTAGGATCCTGTGCCGAATTTACCTTGTGCGGTGATTCTTTTTTTTTTTTTTTTTTTTTTTTTTTTTTTTTTTTTTTTTTTTTTTTTTTTTTTTTCCCCCCTACCCCCAAAGAAAATTTACAAAGCGAAACCTCTGGCTTGCGCCAGTTCATGCTACATTCTACTTTCCACAAATAATGTCAGTGTTTGATGGTGGAGTACACTTTTTCCATGCGAGTCTTCCCTTGAAGGGTCCATCCACTTGCTGTTGGTGGGGGGCCAACGCTGCGGTGATTCTACCAACATAAAAGCACTTTAAAACGACAAAATCCCTTCATTGCGGGCTCTTAATGCCAATTGATAAATAAATTCAGAAGATTGCCTCAAATAAATCAACCTCAGCCTTTGGCAATAACAACATGGTCCACAAATAACAACCTCGAACACGATTCGTTCGGCCAAATGAAACCACTTGACTTTTGGAGTGTATTTAAGTGGTTAGGTTACAAGAGAACTACCTGCAGTTTTTCTGTATCCCACCCCTAGGGGGCAGCAGCAGCGACCCTTGTCTGACACGCCATTAACTTCACTACCTCCCTGCAGAGGTCGGCATTCGAAAAGGGATTCAGAGTTCTTATACTTTCACGGTTATAAGCAGTTATTACTCCGAAGGCAATACATCCTCAAGAGCTTTGAAGGTTTTTTAATGGGACATAATTCTTTTAATGCGATAGGACTTCTGAGTGCGTTAAGCTTTCAATTTTACACTTCATAAAATTGATAAGTGATATCTTACAGGTAGCTAATTGCTTTTGTCAGGAGATAATGTCATCTTAACACTTACGGACGAAGTTAACTACTGACACAAACAAGGAAAACGTCACAACACAGAAGAATCATAAATACATAGCAAAACAAAATTATTTTATTTTCTATTTATTTATTTACAGTTTTTAATAGATAGTAGACTCACTTGGAACCCACACACCCGAAGACTTGGAACCCACACACCTGAAGACGTGGAACTCACACACCCGAAGACTTGGAACCCACACATCTGAAGACTTGGAACCCACGCGCCCGAAGACTTGGAACTCACTCACCCGAAGACTTGGAAACCACACACCCGAAGACTTGGAACCCACACACCTGAAGACTTGGAACCCACGCGCCCGAAGACTTTGAATTCACACACCCGAAGACTTGGAACTCACACCCCCGATTAGAAAAACCGGAACAGAATAGGAGACCTTCATCAAGACTCACAACGCAAAACTATCATCAGACCTATTTGGACGTACGGAATTAAACACTTGGGAACTACCAAAACTTCAAATATATAGAGAATACAGGCATTCCAATTCCAAAGCCTTTCACAAAATAGTCACTACTCCTTTCTACGTTTCCAAAAAACTTTTCATAATGACCTCAACATCCCTTTCGTTCAAGAACTGGCAAAATAGTAAATACTCCTTTCTACGTTTCCAATGAAACCCTTCATATTGACCTCAACATCCCTTTCGTTCAAGAACTGGCAAAATAGTCAATACTCCTTTCTACGTTTCCAATGAAACCCTTCATATTGACCTCAACATCCCTTTCGTTCAAGAACTGGCAAAATAGTCAATACTCCTTTCTACGTTTCCAATGAAACCCTTCATATTGACCTCAACATCTCTTTCGTTCAAGAACTGGCAAAATCCCGATTCCTAACCTTCCAATCAAAACAATCCCAGAGCTCGACCGAACCCTGACAATTTCTACATTGGTAATTTATTTATTTTTTTCTTTTCTTTTTTCTTTCTTTTTTTATTACATTATTTTTTAAAATTTTTATAATTGTTAATTAATTTATGTATATATGATTAATCATTTCTTAATTTCATTCTGTGTGACCATAAATAAGCTTATGTATAAACATATCACACTTAGCCAATCTACTTTACTATTGTATACATGCTAAACAGACGTATTTTGAAAAAAAAAAAAAAAAAATACATGTATATTACAATATATAAACAACGGTATTATGTAATTTGATAATTTGCGTATAGCAACGTCTTAGGATTCCCTCAGTTGTCCGACAAATATATGTTCCTTAAGGAGTCTAGGAATTAGGCTCGGAGAAAACCGTTATCGAAACTAAAAGTCATTACCGAATTATCATCCAAGTTGAAGAAGGTGCGTAAAAACTGAGGAAATCACGGTTTAATATTTGTAATTCGTAGCCATTTTGAGGTTGTTTGACTCCTTCCCATGAAATCAAAAGAAGCAGTTGCTTCGAAATGAGTATTTTCTTCCTACGACAAGAAGTGATGAGCAGAAAGCGGCGCGATAGCCTATAACGAGACTGATAAGATCGGCTTCTTGAAGTGATGGTTGCGCATCCTTTGGAGAGAGAGGACAGCACGACCTCAGAGAGTCGTGAGTGCGTGAGGTACCTTTCGAGTCAAGTCTCACGGTACCCGATGGATGCTTCTAGTTCCAATAGCAGAGTCGGCTAGGGTCGGTAGTTTCTCCTTTGGGTGTGCCCTATATTGGTGGCATTTCCTGGGTTGAGGGCGAATTCGAAAGGGGAAGCTCAAAATTACGAGGGTTCAAGACGCAAATGTTTGCAGGTGTGATATGGCTCAAAGAATAATCTATCGTCCCTACCGTGTCAAACTTTCGAATATGCAAAATCTCGTTTTTCAGATTCGAGACTATGCTCTTGGATTATGGACGATACGGCTTGTCGCAAATTGTCACAACTCTAACCCCTTTAGAATAGCCTTTAATGCCTTAAATCAAGTATCGAATAAAACCATTTTTCAATATATTTCTTGATCAATAGATCGTTCTCTAGTTTTCTCCGATTTGCATTTTCAATAGTTTGACATGGTAGGGACGATTATCAGAAATAGGACCTTCCATTGCTAAAAGGTTTTTAGAATTTAAGAAAGCAAATTTTATAAAGAAACTTAATCTTAGTTGTGATGGATCTGTAATTTAGTAAATTTTTATTTTCCTCTTTTGACGATAACCAACTATTATTTATTGTTTTATTTAATGCATACAAGATTTGAATCTTGTATGGTTAGTTGCTTTAATCTGGTAACAATAATACCAATAAACCAAGTAACTAAGTATATTTACAAATATTAAATGATAATAAAGTCTTTATTTATAAATTAACACAATAATGCCAAACTAATGCCAATTAACTACAACACTATACCAATAACAAGATATATTGTACCAAATATTAACTTAATAAAATACTTTTAAGTTTAACTCGCACTGAAACAAGCATTTACATATCGTTATGAATATGTATAACTTTCTACATAACTTGTTATAAAAAGATTATTACCAATAAATATAACCTCTGTACAATAAATATAACCTTTAAGCAAGTTGACAAAACATTTCTTTGAAACATTTGTTTTGAATAATTTTATTAAATTAATGGTACATTCATAAATAAATCATTCGAATAAGTATTTATTCTAAGGAAAATATCTGCAAATTGTATTAGAAGATTATTTTTTTAATTGTTTCAATTGCTAATTTGTTTACAATTGTTCACTATCGTTTATTCTTTATTCTTATTTAACTGTTTTATGTGATGAATCGCCTTTGTCGCGGTCTCACTAATGTATATATATAAATAAATAAATAATGAAAATATTTATAATGAAAATTTATATTAATAACATAATTTTTCACAATTCAAATTAAATTTTAGTTTCGTTTATATGACACTAATCAATTAATATTATCAAATTTATACTTAATAAGGCGGCATTATTATTATAAAACGATAACCAACTATTCATATTATTACAAAGTATTTTATGAATGTATTCAAAATATCTTCAATAATATAAATTGAGAAAAGAAAAAAAAATATATTCTTCCCAGAATGGTTTATTCTATTCCTCCCAGTTTAAGAATAGAATAAACCAGAAATAAACTAAAGATACTGGAATTATTTTTGGGAGGATGATGTTACTAAAAGGGGAAGAGCAAACTTGAGTTAAGAGGATTACTTGTCAACTCGACGGGAAGAATGGAGATTCAGTTCATTGTACAAAGCCCATTGAGAACCACGTGGGCAGCAAACGTCAATAGTCTCCCTTGACAACTCAGAGGAGCAAATCTTTAGGATTGGAAGCTAAATCAGTTTTTTTAGCACAATAGAGTTACTTTTAGACTGAAAACAGTATTAAGTACTTTTATATGTAAGGGTTTGGATACTGATGTGTACCATTCCCCTGAAATATTATATGCAAGGGTTTGGATGCTGATGTGTACCATTCCCCTGAAATATTATATGCAAGGGTTTGGATGCTGATGTGTACCATTCCCCTGAAATATTATGTGCAAGGGTTTGGATGCTGATGTGTACCATTCCCCTGAAATATATAATGCAAGGGTTTGGATGCTGATGTGTACCATTCCCCTGAAATATTATATGCAAGGGTTTGGATGCTGATGTGTACCATTCCCCTGAAATATTATATGCAAGGGTTTGGATGCTGATGTGTGCCATTCCCCTGAAATATTATATGCAAGGGTTTGGATGCTGATGTGTACCATTCCCCTGAAATATTATATGCAAGGGTTTGGGTGCTGATGTGTACCATTCCCCTGAAATATTATATGCAAGGGTTTGGATGCTGATGTGTACCATTCCCCTGAGATATTATATGCAAGGGTTTGGATGCTGATGTGTACCATTCCCCTGAAATATTATATGCAAGGGTTTGGATGCTGATGTGTACCATTCCCCTGAGATATTATATGCAAGGGTTTGGATGCTGATGTGTACCATTCCCCTGAAATATTATATGCAAGGGTTTGGATGCTGATGTGTACCATTCCCCTGAAATATTATATGCAAGGGTTTGGATGCTGATGTGTACCATTCCCCTGAAATATTATATGCAAGGGTTTGGATGCTGATGTGTACCATTCCCCTGAAATATTATATGCAAGGGTTTGGATGCTGATGTGTACCATTCCCCTGAAATATTATATGCAAGGGTTTGGATGCTGATGTGTACCATTCCCCTGAAATATTATATGCAAGGGTTTGGATGCTGATGTGTACCATTCCCCTGAAATATTATATGCAAGGGTTTGGATGCTGATGTGTACCATTCCCCTGAAATATTATATGCAAGGGTTTGGATGCTGATGTGTACCATTCCCCTGAGATATTATATGCAAGGGTTTGGATGCTGATGTGTACCATTCCCCTGAAATATTATATGCAAGGGTTTGGATGCTGATGTGTACCATTCCCCCGAAATATTATATGCAAGGGTTTGGATGCTGATGTGTACCATTCCCCTGAAATATTATATTCCTAAAATCACGAAAACGAATTTTAAAATATTTATTATTATTTATTTATTGGCTTGAGGAGCTCTACAGCGATGGAGATCTGCCCTAAACTAACATAATTCATAAAAAATAATAAGAAATAAATATATAAATTATTAAACCAGGATCAGTAATAAGGTTAGAAAATTAACAGAAAGGCATGCAAAATGAATAAGAAAATAAATATTAAAAAATAAATAACAAGTAAAATAAAAATATAATAAAATAAATGAATAAAATAATTTGTACCTAACCATAATGATATTTTTGGATTAGAATAAATGGGAAGTATATTATCCTCAGATAATAACTTTGACTTGGTTAAAATTATAATTTATTTTATATATATAGATGTGTGATATTACTATATTTTATTGTATGTCTTTGTCGTCTTTAAGTATGTCAGTATCAATGTGTGGGCTCCTATCAGATAACAGTTCACTTAGGGTGCGTTTACACCTGATAGTTATTTCACGAAATTTATGTCAGACAGAAATTGCGACTAGTGTAAACCATGAGCAATTTATGTCTGAGATATATATTTCTATCCCGAGCAATAAGTGTCGACACTTCTATACCGTCAGGTGAATACGCTGATTATAAAGACAGAAATATCTTGGTTTCTAGCTATATTGCCGAAACTTCTATACCAAGCAGAATGGAGTAGACAGGACATATATGTCTGAGTGTAAACAGGCCGGACATTTATTGAGAACTGTCCTATACATATCCATGACATAAATGTCTAGCTATTTCTGTCCGTATGTAAACTTGCAAGAGAATATCTATCCGACACTTATATCGCGACATATATCGAGACATATATTTCCTGCCAGAAATATCAAGTGTAAACGCACCCTTAGGCTTCGAGGAATATGTAAGTTGTCTCTTTTAAGGCAGTCTGTTAGTAAGTGTTTCACAGTTAAAGGTACGCTGCATGACTCACATAGCGGTTTGTCTTGTCTTGTGAAGAGGTACGAATGAATGAGTCGTGTATGTCCGATGCTAAGTCGCGTTAGTAATACTTCGTCGCGTCTTGTCCTTAGTTCTCCTGACGAATATGGATGTATTCTGCGCTTTATTTCCCTTAGGTGGTTATATATATATATATATATATATATATATATATATATATATATATATATATATATATATATTATAATTTAATAGAAAAATTAAGACGCCAGGCTAGTTTTTGCACCATGGCAACTAAATTAATCAAATGGACCCAAATCAAGGTGGCTTTTCTTTAGAAAAAAGAAAAGGCATCAGCCCTATCCTGGCTAGAAAAGGGTGGTAACCTATAGATAACCCGTCCTAAAATTCGTAGTTAATAATAAATGGACGATAAAATTTAATGGACCCAATGCTTCACACAGACGACATATTGTCATATTTATCTTATGCACGATAATGACATTGCCTTACAAGGCTCACAATAGGTACACTTAGACTTAATAGGGTGGAAATTTATTAAACCACAGCTTTAAATGGGGTTAATTCCCGTAAAGATGGCCAATGCTATGTTTAAGGTTTCTAGGTATCCCCCAATTTCGACGGTTCCCATAATAACAACAAAACCTTGGCAAGACTCAAAAATCTATCCAAAGACAGAAACTTTCCAAACTAATGAGACCATTTAGTTTAAGAGTCCAGAGCAGAGCTATTTGGCTTCCTGCCACCAAGTCCAAGAATCCAGTCAAGTTCAGAGAATAGTTTTTCTTGGATTTCATTCGCATTGGACTTGAAGCCATGTTTCCAAAGAGGTTAGAAAAAGTATTTTCATTTCTCGAAATAAAGACACCCTGGAGCAAGAAAAACAACCTAGAAGATTGTCTACAGCATCAGCCACTTAGTTTGGTCTGACCAATATCGCTTACAAGGCTGGTTTTATATAAAATCAAAACTAATACTAAATATTATACCGAATAAAAGCTTTTTTTCTCTCTCCTTTTTTTTTTTTTTTTTTTTTTTTTTTTTTTTAGTAAGCAACCTTAAGTGAGATTTCACTGTGCAGTATGCTAGGAAAAACGTTTGATAACTTGCGATTCTTTAAAAATAGTTAGCCGTCAGAGAGAAAGAATGGTTGATTTTCGGTTCAGAAGGAGTTAAACGATGGTCATCAGTGAAGTAATTAATTGGGTAAGTACTGTATACATTTCAAGTAATTTTACCACGTACAGGGTTTAAAAAAGTAAAATAATAACAATAAATGAACTCGATACTAAAAAAATTAAGTAAAAAAAAATAAATAAGAAGGAGGATACAATACAAAATGACTTTAGCAAATTGCCAAATTACAGATAATAATAACCGTGGGGGTCTCCCGTATCTAGTGGCTAGCGCGCTAGATTCATAAGCGGGAGATGGTGGGTTCGATTCCCACCGGCGACAGGAATTTTCTCATCTCAGGGCTCGCTGAGAAAATTCCTCACTACCCCCAGGACGTCGGTGCTAATGGCCACGATTTGTTGATGCGCCGTAAAAAAAAAAATAAAATAAAAAAAAATAACCGTGTAGTTGTGTGCCCAATTAAAACTCACAAAACGGTTATACATGCTGAAGCGGACTATGTTTCTGGGCTCCGGGACTGTTTAGTTCAACTCTGGCCTTAAAAATGTCCCATACACGGTGAGTAATATCTCAAAATGTGGACTGGATTTCTATGGATAAGAGTAACTTTTATTTGAGACTTATCCATGGTCACCTAAAGGATATCGTAGTCTTTCTCAGTAAACTAGGCATTCGTGCTGAAGAAGCCAATACAATTTATAACAACTTTGTCTAGTCACATTTTCGGTTTTTGTTTCCCTTGTTTATTAAATTACGTGGAAAGATGTTCATAACCTTCTAGCGATCTTTCCTATAAATAATTTTAAAATATTAATTCTAATGCTTCTCTTATCGTAGAGTAACTGTTAAAAATTAAGTGTTACACTAACATTTTTTTTTTCGGGACTGATATACTTCCGGAAGATTGAATGGCCTCTAAACTTCTCCTTTATACCCCCAACAAGGTAACCGAAGATTTCTATGCTTATTAGGTGGTATTTCTTAAATAAATCATTTTCACTTCACTACGAATTCATTACTGGCGAGCTGTGACTAAATCGGATCGGATCGAGTCGGGACCAATGTAGGCACTCACGTCAGCCGCTGTCGGGCACCCTATATCGGATCGGGAGAAATACGGGTCCGATGTAGATGCGTCCTTAGCCGAATCCGAACCATCCCTTGACTTCTTATCACCCTCATTATAATTTCTGAAATAGTTTGGCCTTATTGTTCATGTTGTTCGGCAGAAAGCATTGCAAAAGAATCTGCCAGCGAGCATTTTCACAATCTGTCAGATAGAATTTTGAAAACTATCTAAAATTCTTGTAATCAAAAACCAAATAGAAATTGCCAATTAATAAAATTATTGATACATTTAATTAGCGTGAACAAATTTTAATTAATATCCCATTCCATACGACTGACTCAGAAGGACATAAATTTTCAATTTCCATTTCGAGACATTTTTTCGATAGAATGTATAAAATAAAATAATAAAAAAAAGTAAATAAAATTGATTGTCAATATGTAACCTGAGCTAGAAGATTGAAAACACGACCTAACGGAGCAGTTAAGGACTGAAGCCTGCCAGAAAACCTGAGCTACAGGATTGAAGACACGACCCAACAGAGCAGTTAAGGACTGAAGCCTGCCAGAAAACCTGAGCTACAGGATTGAAGACACGACCCAACAGAGCAGTTAAGGACTGAAGCCTGCCAGAAAACCTGAGCTACAGGATTGAAGACACGACCCAACAGAGCAGTTAAGAAATGAAGCCTGCCAGAAAACGAATGCCGACAGAATACATGGAGATTTCTATCTTCGGACGGACAAAAAACACAGAAATCTCATTTCTTTTACATACAAAACGACGAAACACAGTTCTTGGGTTCTGTACAGAAACAGCAATGGTTATCTCGCTGTACAGGAGAACGTGTATCGAATTGATTACTCAATCAACCGTTAATTAGAGTGTTGCTAGAAGATTGTTCCCAGAGGGTTTTCGGGCAATTAACGCAGATCTAAGGCCGTACTTCTTTATCTTGGTGCGAGTTCTTGACGCAAAACTAAACCAACTTCGTTAGTTAATTGACAAACATGGGGTTTCTTTTTTACTTGGTTGAAGTTTTGTTGTTTGCCATTAATGAACTTACTTATTTTACACTATATATATATATATATATATATATATATATATATATATATATATATATATATATATATATATATATTGACATGTTAAGGATTATCCACAGGAATTTCCGAGGTATAAATTATTTTCACTATAATTTATATTTGATCCTCACCTCAGCCATCTTTATTTATCAAAATCGAAAAATTCACGGATATAAACTCGTTTTACAATTTGATTTCCTACAAGAATCCGTCATAAAAAAATATGGCATTCTATTGGAAAGTTATGGTAGCTGTAGAAAGACTTGAGAAGGTTAGAGAGCGGACTATAGGAAACTTTATTTGAAGCAGTTAAGTCTCTGAGAGTTTCGCCTCGAAATTCCAAAAACTGTGGAAAAAAGTCCGTCACGCAGGAGCTGCATAACTAAGCACTTTCCTCAGAATTTGGGTAGTGTAGACTGCTTTCCAGAACAATTTCCTTAAAATATCCTACATAAATAAAATAAAAACATGAATAGTTCTCTTTTAAATTTGTAATGAGTAACTGATCAATTATTAATTTGCTTCCAGAGTTATGTTTACACATGGTACCTAGTACACTACGTAATAAATACAAAAAAAACTCATATTATCGTTTTTTGATCTAACGCAGGAACAGGATACAGTCACTCTAGTGGTAGAAAGCGCGGCTTTGTGAACCTACGTTTGGCGGGCTTTTCTATTGAAATATATTACAAATTAAACCCCCGCTTTCCGATTGACCGATTCAGCTCATTTTTACAACACTTCTTTCTCATGAGTTACCCACGACGTATACCGCGTTTCGTTACAATACAGCAGAAATTACGACCGGTATGATTATATTAGGAATTTGGGTCCGGAGTAAACCCCCCCCTTCTAATGAACCGATTTAGTTTATTTTTACATCACATATTTAACTGTAGATTACCACTACGAATACCGAGTTTCGTCGAAATATACCAAAAATCACGGCTGGTAGTGGCGAATTGGTATTGTGGGTCCGGAGTAAACCCCCCCCCCCCCCCCTCCTAATGAATCGATTTAGTTTATTTTTACAACACATATTTACCTGTGGATTACCACTACGAATACCGAGTTTCGTCGAAATATACCAAAAATCACGGCTGGTAGTGGCGAATTGGTATTGTGGGTCCGGAGTAAACCCCCCCTTCTAATGAACCGATTTAGTTAATTTTTATATCTCACTTTTCTCTATATATTACCACTACGAATACCAAGTTTCGTTGAAATATAACAAATATTACGGCAAGGGGGCGGGCATCGATTTCTTGTATTATGACGTTTTTAGATTATAATATTTTATATCAAAATTAATTTTAGATATTAATTTACTTATCAACAAACTTGTTGCTTGAAAGGGCATGATATGATATTAAGGACTACCTTTTGCCCGTTTTCTCCTAACAAGGGCAACTCAACGAATGTAAGATGCCGTGAGGGCAAATATAATAAGAGAAATTAAAACAGAAAGAAGATTCCAAAAAGGTCAACCGATTTCTGAAGACGATGCGTGATATGTCATCCGTCGTCTTGGCTTCCCTATTTTTAGTCAAGGTATATTCAATAGTAACTTCAAATTTAGAAAATAGAGGGATAAATAATCTTTGAAATGTGACTATATTTTTATTACAATTATTATAACATTCACAGTGACGCATTTACATCTCAAAACTGTGAAACATGCAACTGTGACTTACCAGACAACATGACTGACCTACTATATAATTCAAATTTTTGATTACATGGCAAACAACAACCAATTTTACAGAGTATGACTACTCTAGGTAATGAATATATATATATATATATATATATATATATATATATATATATATATATATATATATTTATATTGCAATTTTTCTTTCTTTTTAGCACTTTCCTCCGAAGGAAAGTAGCTATTGAGGTTGGACTCATGACGGAATTTTTGAAAAATTTCTTCAAATCTTTATCGATCCTACCTAGTAGACACCGAAAATGACCCCCGTTAAAATTTATATATATCTATATATATATATATATATATATATATATGCATATATATATATGCGTCTGTTAACACGATAGCAGCCAGAGTTTTTGTTTTTTCGTCACGAAACTTGGTATATAGCATTCAATTAGCAAACGATTGATCGAGTTCGTTAACCACCAAAGTCGGTCCACCGGAAGGGGGGGGGTTTACCCCGAACCCAAAACACTTATTTTACTATGTCAGCCGTAATATTTGTTATATTTCAACGAAACTTGGTATTCGTAGTGGTAATATAGAGAGAAAAGTGAGATATAAAAATGAACTAAATCGGGTTATTAGAAGGGGGGGTTTACTCCGGACCCACAATACCAATTCGCCACTACCAGCCGTGATTTTTGGTATATTTCGACGAAACTCGGTATTCGTAGTGCTAATCCACAGGTAAATATGTGTTGTAAAAATAAACGAAATCGGTTCATTAGGAGGGGGGTTTACTCCGGACCCACAATACCAATTCGCCACTACCAGCCGTGATTTTTGGTATATTTCGACGAAACTCGGTATTCGTAGTGGTAATCTACAGGTAAATATGTGTTGTAAAAATAAACTAAATCGGTTCATTAGAAGGGGGGGTTTACTCCGGACCCAAATTCCTAATATACTCATACCGGTCGTAATTTCTGCTGTATTGTAACGAAACGCTGTATACGTCGTGGGTAACTCATGAGAAAGAAGTGTTGTAAAAATGAGCTGAATCGGTCAATCGGAAAGCGGGGGTTTAATTTGTAATATATTTGAATAGAAAAGCCGGCAGACGTAGGTTCACAAAGCCGCCGCAAGGAGCGCTTTCTACCACTAGAGTGACTGTATCCTGTTCCTGCGTTAGATCAAAATACGATAATATGAGGATTTTTGTATTTATTACGTAGTTTAGTAGGTACCATGTGTAAACATAACTCTGGATGCAAATTAATAATTGATCAGTTACTCATTACAAAATGAGAATTATTCACGTTTTTATTTTATTTATGTAGGATATTTTAAGCAAATTGTTCTGGAAAGCAGTCTACACTACCCAAATTCTGAGGAATGTGCTTAGTTATGCAGCTCATGCGTGACGGACTTTTGTAAATAATATTCTGAATTAATTTATCGCCTTTTATAGGTTATTATTATAATTTATTATATTTTCAAGTGGAATTATCGTTAAACCCTAAAGAAAGAAATATTTCTGTTAATATCCTATCTATGAAATTTTACAGATAATAACTGAAGGAAAATAATAGATTTCTGTTAAAAATAATTCAATGACTATTTTTAGATCTGAACTATGATGTTCATAGTTCAAGGTTAATTTATTCCTGTAAACAATTCGCAAGAGCTGGAAAATAATTTTTTCCAGAAACTAAAAAAGTTAATTATCTTTAGAAAAACCTTATTTCTGCTGAATATATTAATTGGTTAAATAGAGATAACATGAGGGCACCGAATGCAAGGCCATATTTGAAATTCTATAAAATTGAAAGGTAAATCGTCGCAAATTTGATATTTTGCCTTGACTAATTTAAAAATTATTATAATTATGATGGGTAGAACTTCTAAATTATATGTTTAATTTTTACTGCAACGTTTTGGTCCCCCTTTAATTTAATAAAAAAATCTATTTATATCTAATATTTATTATCGGGTCTGTTTGAGAAGACTACATCCAGTTACTTCTCCAGTTACTTGTGAAGTATCTGTTGTGATAACATAAGTGATTCAGCGCATGCTCATTAGCTTTTCTATTGGCTATTGGTGGTAGTAAAGTAACTTTCAACACTCAAGTCAATCCAACTCTCAAAACATTAATAGATTTTTATTAAATTTAGCGAGTTGGATGGACTAGAGTTCTGATATCTTCTTGAGCGAGCGTATCGAGCGGAAACGCATTGCACGTCTGCCCATAATGCGAAAAAAATATAAAATATAAATATGTTATAGAACAGTCGGACAAAAATATCGATGAGGAGGTCCCTACATTTCACAATTACCATTGATTTCTATAATATTAACCTTTTTATTAATCAATATTGCTTGCTGAAATATATTCTGCTTATTTTCATTTATACTTTACAAGCATAAAAGTATTATTTACTAATACAAGTTATCTAAGGGTTAGTTACAAACCATATTATATAAATATAGTAGTCAAAAAAAGTTACTTTTATTAGTGATGGGAGAGATTTTAATACTTTTCATTACTATATTTATATCATATGGTTTCTAACCTTAGATAACCTGAAAAGAAGTAATAGATAGCCTTCAAATAACATGTATACTAATCTGTAAGTACAAAAATCACTGTTTAAAATCACGACAGATACTTCAAAGTAACTGGATGTGGTCTTGGTAAAGAGACCCTTATTATCTTAGCCCATAAGTGCTATTAGGGATGAAGATGAAAAAATAAGCTATTACTAAAACTATGCGAATTTGTCTTCTTCTGCCAATTTTTCGCATTAAAAATGCAAACGGCAACATAATTCAACAGGCAAAAACATGTTGAAGGCACCTGTGGATTCATTAATAACATTAGCATAAGCATTCCATTCTGTCTATAGATCAAAACGGAAAACAATATGTTCCCACAAGTGTTGTCGAAAGACCTTCTCCAGGTCGAGATGTGGCCAACAAAAAACCACCCTTAGGCCTGAAGGGTAGGTAATGTTATATGACCCTTAGAACCATATGGAGTCCGATACCTGTGGAAACGCATTGGTTCACAAAACCTTTGGAATATGCGACTCATCAACATATTGAGCGTTTTCAACTCATCAATGACAAAGTGAAGAATGTGTTCTGTTATCATCTCCCGGGCTTTTCCTTTGGAGAATGACAAAGTTCTTTTCTAATTTATAATGTTGCTTAAGTCATATTGATTTTTAACAATTGCTTAGAAGTCACAGTTCAAAACTAAAAACAAAAGTCATTTTTTGATGAAATGGTGAAGGATATTATCTAATAAGAGTATTCAAGTTGAGGAATATCCTTTCAAAATTCTTTAAGAACTTCATTTCTTTATTCCGTTTCGGAGACTAGTTGTCCATCTTCGGTAATGCTAATGCTAACTTCGGAACTCCGAAGAAAACCAAGACTAAATTTAATTTGCAGGGAATTTATTATGCATAGAAATGAGGACCAAATAAATTCAAATGTTCTGCTTAGCAACCTATTCCTTGCAACCGTCCATATTATGTCACTATTTGAAGCGGACTATGTTGCTGGACTCCCCTGACAGTGTAATACCTCGGTGGATTACACGGACTAGGAACCGTGAGGAGAGCATTGGCCAGGGTGTCTGATCCCAGGGCTGGTTCGTCACACATACTGCATTGTCCCTACAACTTGGGGTCCCACACGGTCTCCAGAAGCATGGGTTCCTTCCTAGGCATTCGCTATAGTCTACTAATGGGCTATTGGTGACCTTCAGGTGGGATCATAGAGTATTTATCATTGGGGCAGCAAAAGCAGAAATAAAAAGGTCTTCGAATTTAATTTTTATTTATTTATTAGATTTAAGGGCATTCAATGAAGTAATTTGATTGTTTTAATGCAGTTGATGTCTCGGTTGTGATAGGATGTATCCCTCTGATCCCACAGGCAAGTATCATTCCAAAAGCAGGCTATACACGGTCAGGCAGGCCTGTCAGTTTGTCCTGAACAGTCAGACTGAAAGCCGGTCGCCTGAACGTGTATATATTCCGGCCGGTCTGTCAGTTAGACCTGAACAGTCCGCTTAATAGCCGATCGCCTGAACGTGTATATATTCCGGCCGGTCTGTCAGTTCAGACTGTTCAGGCGGCCGGAATATATACACGTTCAGGCAACCGGCTTTCAGGCGGACTGTTCAGGTCTAACTTAAAGGCCTGGCGGAATCGTGTGTAGCCTGCTTTACCAGATCTATCAATAATTCCTTGTCAACACTTACATAGGGTACGGATCCCTCCCTCTCTATGGGGAGCCAGGATTAGTCCCCCCCCTGGTTCCCTATGGATAGGGGAACCGTAGGAGTGAACGTTCTCCGGGTCTGTGACCATTCAAGACCAGATGGAATAAGTCCTAAAAAGGTACTACGGGTTGGGTTGGTGGCCGGGGGCCCTTCATGCTTCGCCGGTTACAGATGTAGTGACGTGTGTTAGATATTCTGGGTCAGTCTGCCCAGGTTTCTGGTGACTGACTGTCTCGGAGTTGAAGCTAGAGAAATAGGTATTCCTTTCCCGGGGATGTGTCTGCACGCTTGCGACATACGAGAGGAGGCGTACGTGCGGGGGCTTGCGGGGACATCCGCACCTTTGTGTCGGCGGGAGGACGGATAGGTGAGAGATTGTCGGAGGCTTAAAAACCTGGGTACGTCTCTCATCGTTTCCTACCTCCTTCGACGTACACAATGTCAACACTTACACTCATTATGTGAAACGTCGTTCGTCCGATTTCGGTCTGTAAACAAACATGTTTGAACGACCGTGAATTGGGATTATTGGATCGGATCGAGACCAATGTAGACACCTTCGTTGAGATACTTGCGACTGTTTTCCTTTCGACGCACAATGGGGCCAAGCGACATATCTTGTTTCAAAAAAGGCTACAGCCTCTAAATCTTAAACCATATCAATGCAGTTTTAGCATAAATATCCTTTAGTGATGACTAAGCTAGAAAAAAAACGTTACAAAAAATTGTCAGCTGGCGTTCGCTCATGCGTGGTGGCTATTTACGAAAAAGAAGACTGTATGTTATAGAGTACATTACATAGGTTTGTCGGGTGGACCTAAAGCATATTTTTTTTTTTTTTTTTTTTTTTATTATTATTGATTATTACAACAATATGAGTTAACATATTTCTAGTAATATTGCTGGTTCAGTTATAATGACATTGTGAGGCTTGATGTGGGAATATGAACAATTACAAAACCCACAATAGTAATGCATTAAAGAAAAAATAAATAAAAAGATAATATAAAATAATAATGAAACAACTGTAAAGAATTTTAAATGAAAATATAACACACTTTGTGCACTGCAGATGTTAAAGCAAATTGTCTCTAGGCCACCTCCGCTTCAGCCTTCTATGGGGATTTTGTGGATTTTGGAACGAGGATAGAGAATTTATCAAAGGATTTGGATGGCCTGGGAGATTGGAATGGAACTTCTGATAGACTGATTTGGCCAGGGATTGGATAAAGGGGATATTGAAGTCATTATGGAGGGTTAGGTTCGAGACATAGTAAGGAGCATTGGATATTTTTCGAAGGATTTTGGATCGTATTGTTTGTATTCTGTAGGAATTGGAAGGTTTAGTGGAACCCCATAGTTCTAGTCCATAAGTCCATATTGGTCGGAGTATGGTATTGTATATAAGTCGTTTGTTAGTCAATGATAGTTTTGAGCGTTTGTCCAATAAGCGTGATAAAAGTCTAAAACGTCTGTTTAGTTCCTGTCATTTCTGAGTTATGTGTGGCTTCCAAGTTAAGTGTTTGTCTAGTATCAGGCCTAAGTATTTTACTTGCGATTTCTGCGGGATTATAATGTTTTGGAGGGTTATTGGCGGGCAGCTTGACTTACGAAGTGTGAAAGTTGCATGGCTAGATTTTTCTGCATTTACTTTGATTCTCCATTTATTTAGCCATGGTTGAAGTAGGCACAGGTGTTCTTGGAGGGAATTAGAAGCAAGAATTGGATTTTGGTTGACAGTAAGGATAGCAGTGTCATCAGCATACATGTGGATGGATGTTTCAGGATGAAATGGGATATCAGCCGTATAAGCCAGGAATCAGTTCTGCAAAGTGGTGGGTCGCGCTTCCTCCCTTCCAGTGGTTGTATTTACATACACCATCCTGTCGTTTTATCCTAGAATTCCCTCCCATCATCCCTCCCATCTTATTCAGTTATGAGTCAGTCAGCGCCTAGATCTGTTGTATTGTTTGTGCCTTGAATTTCTGGTGTACAGTGGGGTGTTGTTGATTTAAGATGTCGAAGCCTAGAAGTTATAGGCAACCTTTTTCAGGCAACTTTTTAAATTTTTCTCTCCGTAAGAACCATCCTCGTACTTCAAGGAATATTATAAAAAAAGAATTAGCGAAATCGGTTCAGTTGTTCTCGAGATTTGCGCTTACCAACACATTGAACGATTCATTTTTATATAATAGATATACAAATACGTTAACTGTTAAAAATATTATAATTGAGAACATATGTTTTTATTTAAAAATGAATTTGCGTTAAGGAAGTAAAAAATACCCCAAAAGTGTTGTTTTTAGACTTTTTCAGGCAACTTTTTAAATTTTTCTCTCCGTAAGAACCATCCTCGTAGTTCAAGGAATATTATAAAAAAAGAATTAGCGAAATCGGTTCAGTTGTTCTCGAGATTTGCGCTTACCAACACATTTAGCGATTCATTTTTATATAATAGATTACTTTTCATATTCTAAGCTTAAGTTAGACATTCCTTGTGCCTCGAGTCATATCTGATCAACGGAATACCTAATATATATCTTTTTGATAAATTTAATGTAATTGCTGCGCGTGGGTGAGATTTATTGAGAACAATTCTTGGATAAGGGGCTCAACGGATTGCTATCGCTGTCACAGGATGAAAAATATCCCAGAAACGAATGAACCCGGTGAATAAAAGAAAGACTTTTTCATTTATTCACCAGGTTCCAATATTAATAAGCGATATGATATTCAACCCACCTAATATATTATTCACCTCAGTAAATGGGTCAGGAGAACGAGGCGCGTGGGTGTATGCCGATATCTCGCGGAAATCGTGATAAACGATAAATGTCTTGGTAAATGAAGATAGGTTGAAGATCTGACAAGAAGTAAGTAGGAATTCGCCCACACGTTTGTCTGTATTCCTTGACGGCTTAAGCCGTCTCGGGCAAATATCCCATTAGGAGATTAATACCTCAAAACCTAGCTTTTTATGTTTGGTAAATCGTACTTTTATCACCGTTCTACTTATAAACACTCCACATTTATATTATTTATTTTAATTGTCATCCATTTAAACATATCTACTATATATTTGTCAAATACCACTCACTCACTCACTCACTCACTCACTGACCTATCATCACCCAGCCCAAACCGCTCGACAGAAAATTTTGAAATTTTGCGTGGACACTCCATATATAACGTAGGCACACACTAAGAAAGGATTTTGGGATATTCGAATTTTTAAGTATTTTTAGAGGGGTTTAAAGTTTTAGTTGGTTAGAGCAGGCAAGCCTAGGCAGCAAGCGTTGCTAGGACGATAACAGAACAGCTGTTACCGTACATTATCTATTTCATACTATTATTTTTAATTGAGGTTAAACTATGATGGAAAACCTTGAATTACTAGAAATAAACTGCATTTTTGATCGTCATAGACTTTACGCCCTGGTAATGGTCCATCCGAGGTAATAATATCCCGAACAACTTGACACAGAAATTTGAAATTTTGCACAGACAATCCGTTTAGAATGTAAACACTCGCTAAGAAAGGTTTTTTTGATATTCAAATGTTTAAGTAATTTTAGGGAGGGGTTTGAATTATTACGAAGTTCCTCATCGGCACAAAAATGGCCCAATTTTGATGACATTTGGTACAAAAATCTTTCTTCTCATTTTAAAGGTCAAGTTTATTAACTAGCTGAATCTGTTTACTGGAACATGGTTTTTGGAGCAACATTTGCGCGAAAAAATCGGAACGCTTACATTTCCGAGTCCATATGCTTGCAGGTACGACGAATGAAACCATTTTTAAACCAAACCACTTGACAGACAAATTTGAAATTTTGCATGGACACTCTCTTTAGGTTGTAAACACTCGCTAAGAAAGGATTTTTCTGATATTCAAATTTTTAAACATAATAATAATTAAATTAATTAAATAATAAAGTCTTTTTAGAGGGGTTTGAGTGTTAAGTTGATTTTAGAGCAGGCAAGCCTAGGCAGCATCCATTGCTAGGACGATAACAATACAGATGTTACCGTACTGTATCTATTTCATAATATTATTTTTATTTGCGGTTAATTTCAACTATGATGGTAGACCTTGAATTATTAGAAATAACCTTATTTAGTATAATTTAACGCAATAAAATAACTACTTATCTGCCGTTTATAATAATCTACCTGTTACCCAGCGTGCCATGCTACACCTACTCTTTGCATCTAAAAAAGTCCGTCACGCAGGATCTGCGTAACTAAGCACTTTCCTCAGAAATTTTGTAGTGTAGACTACATTACTGAATAATTTGTTGTAAATAACCTAAATAAGTAAAATAAAAACGTGAACAGTTCTGCTCATTTACATTTCTTATGAGAACTGTTCAATTATTAATTTTGTAAATAATTTGCTTCCAGAGTTATGTTAATAAATGATACCGTACTACTTAATAAATACACAAAAACTTCATTTTCCGTCTTTTGATCTGACGCAGGAACAGGATACAGTCCCCCTAGTGGGTGATAGCGCTCCTCGCGGCGGCCATGTGGACCTACGTCTTGCGGGCTAATTCTAATGAAACAGAGTTTAAAGTAAACCCTCCTTTCCAATAGACCGATTTACTTCATTTTTACAACACTTATTTCTCATGAGATACCGACGACGCATACCGCGTTTCGTTACAATACAGCAGAAATTACGACCGGTATGAGTATATTAGTACTTTAGTTCCGTAGTAACCCCCCCCCCCCTTCAAATAACCCGATTTAGTTTATTTTCACAACCCTTTTTTCTCTGTTGATTTCAACCACGAATACCGAGTTTCGTTGAAATATAACAAAAAATAAGACTGGCATGGTCAAATTAGTGTTTTGGGTCCGGGGTAAACTCCCTCTCCCGGTGGACCGATTTTGGTGGTTAACGAACTCGTTCAATCGCTTGCTAATTGAACGCTATATACCACGCTCCGAGAAGAAAAAACAAAAACTCTGGCCGCTATCGTGTTAACAGACACACATATATATCTATATATATATATATATATATATATATATATATATATATATATATATATAGGTATATACTCGTATATAAATTTTAACGGGGGTCATTTTCGGTGTCTACTAGGTAGGACCGTTAAAGATTGGAAGACATTTTTCAAAAATTCCGTCATGAGTGCATCCTCAATAGCTACTTTCCTTCGGAGGAAAGTGCTAAAAGCAGAAGTAAATTAGAAACCAAATAAGTAATATTAAAATCTAATAACACAGTCTGTAACTATTTGGGTTCACAGTTTGGAACTGTGAGTCCTAGATGATTTTAACCTAGCCTATGACTCTCCCCTAATCAAGACCTACATGTGTGCCACGTTTGGTATAACCCCGCGGATTTGTATAGGAAACAAATACACAGATAGGCAGCTGGAAGACGTTTTTGACCTAGCCTATGACACATTGTATCAAAACCTACCAGTGTTCTGCGTTTGGTCAAAATCGGTCAAAGGGTGTGGATTTGTATAAGGAACAACAGACAGAAAACAGAGAAGGAGACAAACAGAGAGACACGTGATATATATATATATATATATATATATATATATATACATACATATATATATATATATATATATATATATATGTATATATGTATATATATGTATGTATATATATATATATATATATATATATATATATATATATATATATATATATATTTAAGTGAGCTAAAGTTTTAAGATTCACTATTGTAATTACTATGCTTAGTTTACACTACGAGACAGTCTTTTCTATTTGTTTAACATATTAAATTGCTCTAAGGCAGAACACGAGAACAGGACTTGCCAGGTAAAATATTACCCTAAAGTCAGCCCTGACAGCTTTTCCACGGACGAGGAGATCGAGGAATTCCTGAATTCTCCAAGATGTGTGAATAAAGAGGAACCGTTAAAAGCGGCGTCGTGTTCCCCAGCTAATAAACACCTTTCCGAAGAGGTACCATAACATAAGCCGAACCATGTACCCGGGTATTAGAGGATCATTGGAAGGTACTCGCTGCACGGGGTCATTTGGATAATGATAGGTCATGTCGGGAGATTTTTTTGTACTCACAGATATGTGCAACAACGTGGACTAGGGTACATTGATAAATAGCACAAATCCTAGCAGGAATAACAGACAGAAGAATAGTTGCAGGAACTGTGCCATCTTAGTGCGTTTCCGTTCTTAAACATTTTGCCATTTGGAGAACAAAAATGTAAAATTATTTCTACCGACAAAGAGACAAGGTCTTAGACGCCACAAAAAGAAAATTATCATAAATCACATAAGAATCGTATTTGTAGCATATTTAATAAGCTTTCGAGCCATTCTTTACATTTTCCACAATGACCCAACCGATTTTGAGAGCTATATCCCAAAAACCTATGAAAAATCGAGTTTCTTCCCTTTTACTCGACAACGATTATAGATATGGCCTTGGAAATATGGTTTCATAATGCAAAACCGTAAGCGTTACGACTTTTTTCGCGGGAGTTTTGCCCAACAATATGTTGACATGTTCATATCGTCGATACAAATGCAAACTAACGAATATGAAAAAATGAATCTTTCATTGTCCATCTTTAATAATTTCTGCTGGACTTATTTACGGCAAATTCTTCAATCTGACTTCACTCTATTAAAGGGAAAGTATTCCACTATCAAAAGGTCAAATCTGCCGAATATTTGACTGTCCAAAAAAAAGTTATGAATAAATACTTTTCCACTCTGAAAAGTGGTGATTTTCATATTCGTTAGTTTGCTTTTGTATCGACGATATGGTTAAGGATTTCAAACTTTTCAAATCAAACATCGTACAAACGTCATAAAGTTCGGTCCATTTTTTGAGCTAGCTAAAGAGGGAAGAGGAAATATATACATATATACCCGAAAAAAAATAAAGGAAAAAAAATAGGTTAAATTCCCGACCTCTCCCAAAAACTGTTATGAAAGTTATATCATAGTATTGGGCCACATTTAGGCCCTTAATAACTTATCAAGAACCTAATGTGATCCTCTCACTTATTTATGAATTTCCAACTTGGCCGATCGGATTTATTATAAAATACCTGGCATTTAAAAATTCAGGCCCTTAGGGTTACAATTCAGGGTTATTATAAACTCTTTGAGGATTTAAAACGATCGGTTCTGAATGAATTCTATGTAAGTTAAAGCAGTCATCATTTAAACAAAACTGGCATATTTTGAAATGCACAATTAAGTGAGAAGAGAACTTTCATAGGCCCACTGTTTTTGGGAGGGACCTGGAAGTTAGCATTTTTTTTTCAGCAAGGAAAAATAAGACATAATATACCAAAGAAGTAAAGTAAAGTTTGGGTCTTTTTGCGAAGACCACATCCAGTTACTTTTGAAGTAGCAGCAGTGATTTATAACAGTTAATCGTACTCGCAGATAAGCTTACTGATTAGCTTATAGGTTCTTTGCTGGTTATCTATTACTACTTGACTCGTTATCTACGGTTATAATTCATTTTACAAAATGACAAACAATATTTATTAATAAAAAGGTTAATATGATCAAAATCAATTCTCTCAACTATGAAAACGTTATTAAGCATTAAAGTTGACTGTTTTGCAGGTTATGAAGGATAACAAACAACGATATTTGTAGACAAACATATTTTATTCCTTTTCTTTCTCCCTTTTGGATATTATACATTTATTAGGCATTACATGCTATGCGTTTCCGCTCGCTCAAGAAGATATCAAAACCCTAGTCAATCCAACTCGCAATTAATAGAATTATATTAATTGTAGGGACTCTAGTCTATCCAACTCGCTAAAATTAATAGGATTCCATTAATTTTTCCCAGTAAGAAACCAATCCCTTTTACTTTGTCAGGAACATCGCGAACTAATTGTAAAAGACTCATTTTTCTCACTAACTTAAACAGAGCTTTTTCATAAACAAAAGCTAATTCACTGTTGAAGGTTACTTTACTCCCAGCAAGAACCAATGCAATTGGTCAGCAGAATCCTCCAATAGGAAGGCAAAGGAGTTATGCGCATGCGCTGAATCACTGATACAATCACTACTGCTACTTCAAAATTAACTGGATGTGGTCTTCGCAAAAATACCCGCATTTTTTTTTCAGCATGGAAAAATAAGTCATAATCTACCAAAAAAGTAAATTATAGTTTAATTAGAATCTAAGTTACTTCAGCCGATCTGTGATCTCCGAAGAGAAATTTAAAAAAATCAATTTCCCTAAGTGACAAAGAAACATGCAATTTCTTCTTTGAAATGGTTGACTTCTGCTGCTAACAAAAGGTTTGCTGGCGCCAATAAGCCTAACAGGTGTTGGCTACGCCTCTTCCTACCTGGCTCTTACAATACTGCCTTTTAGCCTGGGTGTGGCAAGTATCCTGTAAGAGTTAACTATAGCCACATACGTATCATTTAAACATTATCACCGAAAAACTTCTGAAAGACTAACGTCAAATATCTTCAAATAATACACGTTCCACAATTTTTTCATTTTTAAGAAGCATATTTTAGTTTATTTTATGTATATACAATTTATTTCTTAAAATTAAATTGCTATTCATGCTTTGTCCCCCGTGAATCCCCCGTTGCCTACACTTCCATTGGGCCCGATCCCATCAGATCCGATAGTCACCAACTGTCGGAAGAAAAACAAACACAAGCATCTCAATGGAAGTTCCAACATTGGTCCCGATCCGGTCAGAACCGACGACCACCGATTCTCGGACGTTCAAACTTATTTGTTTCTAGACCTATTTCGGACTACCGACGCAGTTGTAGTCCTTCGTAAAATTTTTAGTCCCACTCTCGCGTGAGTACTACAACTGTAAAGCTTTCTATCTTACGAGTTTTAAATGCACAAAAAACCCACAACTAGCTAGAAATGTATTTTTTTTTTTAATTATTTTGAATTTCAAACTAATTAATAAACAAATGATAAGCTATTTCCATAAAAAAAAATGAATTCATTTAGAACCATCTGCTCAAATTCAGGAACATAAATATGCTTTAGCTCCACCCAACAAACTGAATAACATAGCTCCACCCGACAAACTGTATAACATAGCTCCACCCGACAAACTGTATAACATAGCTCCACCCGACAAACTGAATAACATAGCTACACCCGACAAACTGTATAACATAGCTACACCCGACAAACTGTATAACATAGCTACACCTGACAAACTGTATAACATAGCTCCACCCGACAAACTGAATAACATAGCTACACCCGACAAACTGTATAACATAGCTACACTTTTTTAAAGGTTTTTATGTAACTTTTTTTTCAGTTTAGTTATCGCTAAGGCATATTTATGTTCGTACATGGCCACCGTCCATGTGCGAACGCCAGCGCACACTTTTTTGTAACTTTTTTTTCAGTTTAGTCACCGCTAAAGCATATATATGCTAAAAAGAAGCCATACACATCTCAAAATAGTTTCACCGCAGAACGTTTTCCAAGCTTGGACAACCACATAGTCCAAGGTATTTGATATCTAGACAAGAGACCCATCAGCATCAGCTGCTCCAAGACCTACCTGTTCCAAGCTTGGACAACCACATAGTCCAAGGTATTTGATATCTAGACAAGAGACCCATCAGCATCAGCTGCTTCTAAGACTTACCTGTTCCAAGCTTGGACAACCACATAGTCCAAGGTATTTGATATCTAGACAAGAGACCCATCAGCATCAGCTGCTCCAAGACTTACCTGTTCCAAGCTTGGACAACCACATAGTCCAAGGTATTTGATATCTAGACAAGAGACCCATCAGCATCAGCTGTTCCAAGACTTACCTGTTCCAAGCTTGGACAACCACATAGTCCAAGGTATTTGATATTTAGACAAGAGACCCATCAGCATCAGCTGCTCCAAGACTTACCTGTTCCAAGCTTGGACAACCACATAGTCCAAGGTATTTGATATATAGACAAGAGACCCATCAGCATCAGCTGCTCCAAGACCTACCTGTTCCAAGCTTGGACAACCACATAGTCCAAGGTATTTGATATATAGACAAGAGACCCATCAGCATCAGGTGCTCCAAGACCTACCTGTTCCAAGCTTGGACAACCACATAGTCCAAGGTATTTGATATATAGACAAGAGACCCATCAGCATCAGCTGCTCCAAGACCTACCTGTTCCAAGCTTGGACAACCACATAGTCCAAGGTATTTGATATCTAGACAAGAGACCCATCAGCATCAGCTGCTCCAAGACCTACCTGTTCCAAGCTTGGACAACCACATAGTCCAAGGTATTTGATATCTAGACAAGAGACCCATCAGCATCAGCTGCTCCAAGACTTACCTGTTCCAAGCTTGGACAACCACATAGTCCAAGGTATTTGATATCTAGACAAGAGACCCATCAGCA